>ML279062.1:25687-55218 GCA_005239495.1 Nicotiana undulata
AGTGGGGTGACGAGTATCTATACATTGTGTGTCAAGCATGCCCGTGAGTCTATTTTTGATGAAATTCTTATCATTACTTCCATACTCATTATATTGTGAAACTGTCTTTACTTGGAAGTTGATTGTTGTTGAAAATCCTTGTTGTTAAACTTGTGATGTGAATGGTTCGGTTGAGAGCCCAATTGTAAAGGATATACCTTAAAAGAGTGGTTATAGCTGAGACCCCTGCCGGGCAATTGTTATGATATTGACTGATAGTATTCCCCTCGACGAGTGATTATGACTTGTGTTTCCACTATGTTGCATCCCTTGCCATTTTGATAATTGTCATTGTTATGGTGAGGAAGAGTGTAAAGCACGAAGTGTGATGCCGTGCAATGATTTACATTGATTACATCATATATTGCACAGTGATGAAGAGAGTAAAAGCACGAAGGGTGATGTCGTGCCATGATTTATATTGATTTCATCATATATTGTATAGTGAGGAAAAGAGTAAGAGCACGAAGGATGATGTCGTGCCATGATTCATATCATTTTATATTGTACATCGCATTGTGAGGAAAAGAGTAAAAGCACGAAGGGTGATGCCGTGCCGTTATGTGCAGTTCTGATATTTATACTGGTTTCATTAGTATCTTTGTTAATTGTTCTTGGTTACCTCTATATGCTTAATTGACTGTTTTATCTCACCTGTTATCCCATTATCTGCTCCCGTATCCCATGCTTATCTGCTATTTCTTGTTCTTTTCCATGATATGTGTTGTAGAATAGGACAGGTTATCGGTTGTTGTCAAGTCTAGCCTCGTCACTACTTCGGCCGAGGTTAGGCTTGACACTTACTCAGTACATAAGATCGGTTGTACTGATACTACACTGCACTTCTTAATGTTGTGCAGATCCCGCGGCCGGACCCAGTGGACATCATTGAGGGAGTATCCTTCAGAGCACCTCAGAGGTTTCAAGGTAGACCGCTGACGTTCGTGGGCCTTGGCGTCTCTTCTATCACTAGCTTCTTACTCTGTCTTGTGTTTCTTCTAGTATTTCTGAGACGGATTATGTACTTTCTTTTAGACTTTGTATTTAGCACTCCTATAGATAGTTCGTGAGTTTGTGACTCCCGGTTTTGGGGCTTATGCGATGTATTGGATTTCGTCCTCTTCACTTAACTTTAAAATTTATCTATTTTCGTTGTTCAAAATTATAAATTGATTCTAGTTAATTCGTTGGTTTGTCTAGCGGGTTCAATGTTAGCCTCTAGGTGGATTTTCGGATCGTGACAGAAGTTCACTGGGGTCGCCGTCATAACTCCGACAAGAAGCAGAAGCGACAGTAAGCCGCAACGAATAGCTAGGCTATATTTAAATAAATAAATAAATAAGATTTTTCGATCAATAGCCTCAATCTGTCCGTTCTCCGCCTGGCACTGCCACTGGCCATTTGTCAAATGGACGGTGGGTGTTTGAAATTCATGTAGGTATGAAGCTTCGTGATCCAATAGCCATAAATGACATCGGCATCATAAGAAGGAAGATGAGAAAAGTTCTTCTCTTAAATTTTAAAAAAAAAGTGGAGCTTGGTGCTCCATAACAGTGGCGGCTGCAAGTTTTAAGAAAGAAGAAGGAGAAAAACTAGGTTTCTCTCTTCTAAAGTCAAAGTTTTTGGAATTTAAAAATACGGGCTTTAAAAGGTTTGGCTGCTGCCTCGATTTATTTTAAATGGGGGACTTAATAAAGGGATTAAGATATTGGGCCTAAGAAGCTGTTGACTTCTTTTCTTAAAAGTAGACAGATTCCTAGATTTGGGTTAAAGGCCTACTTAGATTTATTTTATAAAGAAAAGAAGAAGACTAACTTTTGTAATTTTAAATGGGCAGATTTAATAAAATTGGGCTTATGGCCCATTATAAATACAAGTCCATTTTCGTTTTGGGCTCATGACCTAAAAAGCGGTATTCTCACTTTTAGGCCTCACCAAAAAATATTTATATTCGGTAGCCGAAAAGGTGTATAAAATTTATATAATTTTTGTATACAACACACAATATATATATATACAAAAAAACAATATTTCGTCTATTATTCTGATAACGACTATACAATGTCATTTTTTCAATTAAAAATTACTAAAGGTTCTGAATTTTTAAAAAATAAATTCATATGAACTTAATTTTTAGAATATATGTAACGACCCGACCTGTTGTTTTGCTTTCTAGATTCTCGTTTCCCTTTTAAGACTCCCCGTATGTGTTTTTATTATTTTATGACTTGCGTGGATGGTTGGTTTGGTTTTGGAAGGGTTCAAGCTGAAAACAGAACACTTAGTTCCATAATAGTGGCCTAAGATGGCCAAGTTTGACTCGAGTTAACATTTTGAGTAAACGACCTCGGAACTGAGATGTGATGGTTCCAATAGGTTCTTCATATTATTTTGGACATGGGCGTGTCTTCATATCGAGTTTTGGGTGATCCGGGAGCGTATCTGCGCTTAATGTTGAAAGTTGGTGCCTTGAAGGTTAGAGCTTCTTAAATTTGGGTTTGAAGTAGATTTTGGTACTATCGATATCTGTATGGGATTTCGAGCCTGGGAATAGGTTTGTATGGTGATTTATGAGTTGTACGCAAAATTTGGAGGCATTCCGAGTTGTCTAAGTATGATTCGTCGCATTCGGAGCTAGTTGAAGAAGTTTGAAGTTCATAAGTTGAATAATTTGGTTTTAGGTTGCAATTCTTAGTTTCGATGTTGTTTTATGTGTTCCAAGGCTCAAGCAGGTCCGCATTTTGTTTATGAACTTGTTGGTATAGTTGGACAGGGTCCCGGGAGGCTCGGGTGAGTTTCAGACCACTCTGAGCTAAGTCCAAAATTGTAGAAAATATTGGTTTTGGTTTCCTTCTTCGCGAACGTGGAGGTGGTATCGCGGTTGCGACGAAGGAATTGGGGACTGGGTATTTTTTTACTTTACATCGCGAAGGCGTAGGACCAGTGACCTCCGTGTTCGCGATGGTATTACCGCGTTCACGTAGAAGGAACGGGGCCTGGGGTCAGCTGGTTATTTCCCTTCGCGTTCGTGAAGGGAGGACCACATGTGTGAAGCACTGGCTGGTCAAGCCTTCGCGATTGCGAGGCTCCTATGGCGTCCGCTTAGAACATTTTCTGGGCATGGGCAATTTTTCCTTCACGATCGCGAAGAAGGGGTGTCTGGGCGGTGACTTAAGTTAAAATTGAGGCTTGGGCCATTTTCTTCATTTCTCACATCTCCTGGCCGATTTTGGAGCTCTTGGAGTGGAATTTTCCACTGAGCATATTAGGGCAAGTAATTTCTACATAATGTGAGTTTAATACATGGATTATGAATAGTTTTTAACATAAAAGTTATAGAAATTTTGGGATTTTATTGAAAAACCTAGGTTTTGATAAAAATGTGATTATACCACAAAACTGATTATGGAATTGAGTTTAAATTATATTTGAGTTCGCAAGGTTATGGGTAATATCTATCTACAAAAGTTTTCGAAATCCGGGCACTTGGGCCAGGGGGTGACTTTTAGGAATTTTCCAAATTGGGTTGGGTAATTACTATGATAGTTAAATTATGAACTTTTGAGCATATATTGATTAGTTTGTACGACCTTCGGCTAGTTTCGGATTGCTCGACACCGATTTGAGACAATTAGTGTGCTTGAAGAGCCGAGTAGTGAACTTGGAAGCGAGTCAAGTCTCTTGCCTAACCTTGTAAGAGGAAATTACCCCCGTAGGTGTTTAAATTATTATTTGTTAATAATTGTGGGTGCTAGCTACGCACGAAGTGATGATTGTCCGTACGTAGCTAAAATCAAGCTTATGACCGGGTAGACTTAGGATTTACCATGCCATACTTGTACTATTTGAAACCAACTTGGTAGTTTAATTAGTAATTGAAATTTAATTTGGAATTTTGTGAGACCGAGCTTCATTATCTTGAGTTTTGACGGAATACTTGATTATTGGTGGAAATTATGCCTTCTTTGAGTACTATTCTTGTGTTGTAGTCATTGACAGTAACCTGTAAAATTTCTCTATTCCTGTGGATAGGGCCGAACGCCTCGCCAATATATATATGAGATGCATCTATTGTTAGCGCCGGTCGACCCTCGGCAGTGTACACGATTATTCTGGATCGGGTCGTACGACCTCGGCATAACTCGTGCGTAGTAGCGCTAGGAGTCCGATTATACTTGATATTTTCTTCGTGACTTGACAATTTATAATTACTTGATGGCTCTTATTTGTTGAAATTGGTCATGTGATATTGATATTTTGTTAAGGAATCATTATTTTTTCCCATTCCATTATTACTATTGTACTTCATGCCTATTTATAATTCCTGCACTTTATTTATTAACCACTAATAAGTGTCGATGTCGATCCTTCGCCACTATTTCTTCGAGGTTAGACTAGATTCTTACTAGGTACACGCTGTTTATGTTGTTTACAGTTTTTTTTAAAATGCCCAATGTTACCACAGTGAGTGCAAAGCCAATTATCAGGGACGTGCTTGCTATGAGGGTTGTAAGGAGTATTTTCCCTTTGGAACCCGATTTCCTGCCTATTTCCCCCATTGTTCTTATACATGGAGGTTATATCATTAGAGGACCAGGTTAAGTAGCTTTTCTAAGTTATTCTTAACTCTGCCTAGAATTTTCTGAAGTTGTCTGTAACTCTCAAGTTCAGCACGCATACTAGATTTCACTGAATTTAACTCATTTTCAAGCCTAAGGTGTGCCTCACTTGCAACTTCCTTTCCCTTTTGAGTGATCTTATGTCTACCTTCCCTTTTTAGTTCCTCAATTGTTTCCTTTAGGTACACAACAACTACTAATAAGTCATCTCTCTCGTGTTCTATTTTTACAATCTTTTTAGTTAAATCATCTTTTTCCCTTTTTAAACACTCAATGGTCTCTTTTAGAACGACCACAACAATCGCTAGATCATTTCTCTCATGTTCCACTTCTCCTAGTTCCACAGTAAGTGCATTTTTATCATTTATAAGACTATTATAATCATCAATTAAAACATATATTTCCCCCCCAAAGATATAAGCTTTTTCTGAGAGTAAGACTTCAAATTTCTTTTAACGTCTAGAAAGTTTACCTCAACATCATCATCTTTATCATCGTCAGATTTTGCCATCAAGGCAAAGATGGAGTCATATTCAGCTGCTTCACTTTCTACTGCCATCATGGAACTGTCATCTTGTTCATCATCTCCTCCAGATTTACTGGAAGAGTCTCCCCATGCAGCAACAACTTGTTTCACAACATTGTCAGCGACATCTTTTCTCTCGAATCTTTTGTTATGAACCAGGTTCCTGTTGGCTGCTTTGTCTGTGTTATGTTTGTACTGGTCTTGCTTGAGGAGAGGGCAATCCTTTATGAAATGGCATGGCTTCCCGCTCTTATGACATAAGTCATAACCTCTTGGCTTGCTGGATATGCCCTTTTTTGGAATACCTCCATTTCTGCGAACCATTTTCTAAAATCTCTTTGTTAGGTAAGCCATCTCAGCATCCTCACCACTTGAGTCATTGTTGTCTGTCTTAAGGACTAGGTTCTTCCCCCTTTTGGGCTCTTTTCTCTCATTATCCTTCTTATTATTCATTTCATAAGTTTTTAGATCACCAATGAGTTCATCAATGGTCACCTTCTGCAGATCCTTTGCCTCCGTGATAGCATTTACTTTGCTTTCTGAGGAACCAGGTAATACACTAAGTATTTTCTTGTTCCTGGGAATGATTTCTCCCAGAGATTGAAGCTCATTAATGATAAAGGTGAAACGAGTGTGCATGTCCTGAATGGACTCATCATCCTTCATCCTGAAGAGCTCATACTCGGTGGTTAGCATATCAATCTTTGACTGCTCAACTTGAGTTGTCCCTTCATGTACTGTTTGGAGAGTTTCCCAGATCTCCTTGGTAGATTGACATGCTAAAATCCTATTGTATTCATGTGGTCCAATACCACAGACGAGGATCTTTTTTACTCGAAAGTTCTTCTCTATAGCCTTACGGTCAGCATCGTTGTACTCCTTTCTTATTTTGGGAACTTTCACTGCTGGTTCACCAATGGTCTTCGTAGGAACGAAGGGGCCATCGCAGATAACATCCTAGAGCTCTGAATCTTCATCCATGATAAAATCATGCATCCTTGTCTTCCACCATCCGTAGTATTGTCCATTGAATCTTGGTGGTCTGTAGGTAGATTGACCTTCTTCAAAGTTTGGTGGAGCAGCGATGAAGATCCTTTCTAGGTCTTAGCCTGATAGAATGAACCCGCTCTGATACCAACTGACAGAAACTAAGGGTCCACCAATCTATATAGTGAACCAGGTTCTCTATTAGTTCCCACAGAATACACACTCACACAATAGTAAGTAAATAACACAATAGAGTTTTAAGCGGAAAACTCCCAGTTCACGGGATTAAAAACCACGACCTACACTCATAGGATTTCAACTTCACTAATCGAGCAAATTCAGATTACAACCTATTGTAACCTAGGAATTAACACCTTAATCCCTTACTCACTTGTAATAACTCTATTACAAGTCTCTTCGTAATAACTATATTACAAAGCTCACAACTCGACTAACTCTAGTCAAGACAGAAACACAAATGTTTATGGTTTTACAAAGGGTTTCCTACACAATGCTTCTAGCTAAGTGATAGTAGGCGATTTAGACGATATTTTCACCCGTAATGAACCATACTTTACTATGTTTTGAGTGCAAATAATGATAAAAAAATGCTCTGATTAGTATTTTTATGCTTTGCAGGATATAATCTATGATGGGAGATACTTTGGAGCGCTTTGGAGCCAATTAAGTAAGTTTAAGGCCAATTGAGAAGAACCCGTGAGAAAAGAACAAGAAAAAAAGGCAAAGATTGTTGGAGGGGAGCCCACCGCGACCGCGTTCGACCACGGCTGGAGCGCGGTGGGAAATGCAGCATATTCAGAATGTTCGTGTTTCACCGCGGTTGCACCGCGTTCCTGCCGCGGCCGCGGGCGACTACTGAAAAGTCAGAATACTGAAGGACCAAAGTGCAAAACACGGGAATAATTAGCCTAAACCTATTTAAACCTTATAAAATCGCCCAAGAGAGGACCAAGCTTGTTTTTAGACTCAAGTAGGAGGCAAGAACAAGTGTGAGAAGACAAGCAACAATTGGAGTTTTTCGATTCTCTTTCTTTTACCTTTATTTTGAGAACTATTATTTCTTTTGAGTTTTTATTGTGTTTGAGCATGCGTAGCTAACTTCTTTAATCTAAGGTTTTGGTGGAACCCGTTGAGGATGAACTTATTGTTATCTTTAATATAGTTTTGCTTGGTTTTCAATCTCTCTTTGTTCAACTAGGTTCTTGTTGTAGTTGATTGAAGGGCCCTCAATTAGCTGTTCCTATTTAGTGTGTATCTACTCGAGAGAGAGTGCATATTTAGGTAATTGTTGAATAACACCACTCCCAAAGTATATGAGAGATCCATAATCGAGGGTTTAAAGGTTGGATTAGAGATAAAGAAACCTTGGGTGCAATCTAAAGTGAACTGTAATGAAATTTAGCTAGCTTAACTTGAGAGAGTGCGTCTAGTAGATTATTATAATTACTTGAGAGAGAGTTATGATATCCTGAGTGTTCATGAGTGATAGAGACAACTAAACCAAAATTATAGGAAATATACAAGAAGGGATTTCATCAACGGGGGAAACCATAACCTTAGACCTTTATCGCATCTGTTTACATCTAAATATTAGTTGTCTTTTTGTTTGTTTAATTTCTTCAGCTGTAGTAGTTAAAATACCAAAAAGTGATATTCATAACCTTTGGGGAAATTGATTATTGAGAATCTAGTAGTCTAACAACAACATTTGATACGTTAGTTCCCTGTGGGATTCGCCTATGGGCAAAATACTCAGATTATATTTGCAATGTCTGCTTAGTCTTTTATTAGACATTATTGAGCGTGATCAAATTTTGGCGCCGTTG
Organism: Nicotiana undulata; assembly: GCA_005239495.1. Taxonomy (NCBI): domain Eukaryota; kingdom Viridiplantae; phylum Streptophyta; class Magnoliopsida; order Solanales; family Solanaceae; genus Nicotiana; species Nicotiana undulata. Next base: position 33,706 of record ML279062.1, read on the forward strand.
CCGGGGAATTAACGGTATTATCAATTGTAGTTGGAGGAAAATACAAAATTCTTAAGTGTAGTCAATTTTCTTTGATTTCATTCATATATTAAATTTCAAACGGTTGCTTAATCGGTTGTACAGGTGCATGCCTAGAAACTCATCGAGATCTGGTGAAGTATTTGACGCCTTACTAGACCCCGAAAACGTTTTCAAGGCCTTGAACAAGGCCAACTGGAAAAGCAAGCAACAACCACTCATTGAACACATTGAAACAGACATGGCAGATCTGAATGACAGGAACAATAATAATAATGGGGAAAATGTGGTTGACCCAGCCGGACAGATTACGACGCCTGAGGTGCCATGGTACCAGAGGCGCCTTTATATGACTGGGCACAACCCACAACGGAGAATCTGGCCGCCGTAATCATGGTCCCTCAGATAGAAGATGAGTCCTTTCAAATCACAAATAATATGCTACACTTGTAGCAGAATAAGGGACTATTTTTGGGGTCATACATTGAATATCCCCAACAGCATTTGAAGAACTTCCTATCGATTTTCAAGACTCAGAAGCAACCAAATGTCACTCCGGAGGCAATAAGACTGTTGTTGTTTCCGTTCTCAGTGACAGGTGTAGCCCAAACTTGGCTCAACTCGCTTCCCATCAATTCTATTAATACATGGGAGGAGTTGGTCAAGCAGTTTTTGAATAAATTCCATCCACCGAACAAGACAATGCAACAAATTGATGAGATCTTGAGCTTCAGGCAGAAGCCTATGGAGACACTACAGGAGACATGGGAACGATTTAAAGGGATGCTGGTTATCTGTCCTCACCATGGTATTCCAGAGCAGATGTTGGGGCAACAATTTTATATGGGTCTGGCTGATGGTGTGAAAGCCAACGTTGATGCGTCAGCTGGTGGAGCATTCCTGAGTAAGACATGGAGAGAAAGCCAGGCTTTACTTGATAAAATGGCACAAAATCCAGGGTGGACAATCAGGGGTGCACCTATTACCCCAATCGTTCACTCAGTGCTATTAGATCCGTCCAACACTATTGCTGAAAATATGGCAACTTTGATGACACAAATGAGCATACTTACAAAGAAGGTAGAGGAGTCGGGGCAAAAGCAGCAAGTTCATATTGTGGATACTACCAATGGGGGATTATGAGCATCTTGCAGTAGTCAACCAATTGGTAATCAGTGGAATGCAGATTGCGATCATCCTCACTACTCGGAGAATATGAATTATGTGTCAAACTATGAAGGCCAGAGATAGGGTCGACAAAATTGGGGTCAGTGGGCTCAGTCATACAGACCACCTCATCAGCAACATAATAGTGGAAACATGGGTGCCATGAGACCTCATGGTAATGTGGCACCCTACCAAAGGCCACAAGGGTTTACTAATCAAAATCAGCAACAGGCGTATCACCCTCCTCAACAATAACATGGGGGGAGACAAGAAGATGAGTTTTCTAGACTTGAAGCAATGATGCAACATGTGATTGGGTCAACTGCTAAAATCAGTGAGAGAGTAGATGCACACGAATCATCTATCAAAAGTATTGAAGTGCAGATGGGCCAGATTTCAATGTCCTTGAATAACTGTCCTCTTGGGACTTTGCTTGCAGACACTCAGGTAAATCCTAAGGACCAGGGCCCAAAGCAGCTGATGGTAGTGAGTCTCTGCAATGTCAGGGACTTAGACTTGGAACAGGAGATAGCTCGTGAAAGCAGGCAGGCCGAGACACTAGTACCAGTGCCGATTGAACTTGATGATTCAACAAACCTGACCAAGGTAACAGTGCAACCTGCTGAAGGAGAACCCAGTGCGCAGAGTGAGGCTGAAAAAGAAGTGGAGATAGCCCAGGAGCCGGTAGTTGAGGTGGTGACTGAGAAAGAAAAGTTCCAAATCACTGGGAAAAAGAGACCTCCAACTCCATTCCCTCAGAGGCTGGCCAAATACCAAAAGGATGAACAATACAAAAAGTTCTTGGATATGCTGAAACAGATACATGTAAACATTCCTCTAATTGATGCTTTGAAGGAGATGCCTGGCTATGCGAAGCTGATGAAGGACTTGATGTACCAATAATTCAATTTCCAAGACTTTCTGTGACTCTTACTCAGACTTGCAGTGCTATAGTGACACGACCAATTGCAGAGAAGTTGTCTGATCCAGGGAGTTTCACAATTCCCTGCACCATTGGCAATTTTGCTTTTGCCAAAGCACTGTGTGATTTGGGGGCCAGTATTAATCTCATGCCCCTAGCCATTTACAAGAGACTGGGGATTGGTAGAGCCAGACCAACTTCTATGTTATTGCAGCTAGCTGACAGGACGGTAAAGAGACCGTCAGACATTCTGGATGATGTATTGGTGCAAGTGGGGAAGTTTGTGTTCCATGCTGATTTTGTGATACTGGACTGTAGAGTGGATGAAGAGATTCCCATAATTTTGGGAAGGCCATTCTTGGCTATAGGCAGAGCCCTCATTGATTGTGAAACTGGGGAGCTCAAGATGAGACTAAATGATGAAGAAATCACATTTAATGTGCAAAAATCCATGAGGCGACCAAGTGAATTCGCCAATTGCTCTCTCATTGATGCTATGGATGTGATAGTGGAAGAAGATGATGCGTCCTTAACTATTGAGGACCCCCTTACTGCATGTTTGATGAATTTGGGTGAGGTAATTGGGGAAGAACTGGCAGAATGGGTGTTAGCACTTGAAGGAAAAGGGGTCTGACCAAGGGCTCTCGAGTTTGACCCATTACACTTAGAGAAAAGAGAGAGCCCGCCAGCTAAATCATCTGTGGAAGAGCCACCCAAGCTGGAGTTGAAACCACTGCCATCCCATCTCAGGTACACATTTCTTGGACCTAACTCTACTTTACCTGTTATTATCTCATCAAGTTTGTTAGATGTGCAGGCAAATCAGATGTTACAGGTACTCACTGAGTGCAAGACTGCCAGTGGGTGGACCATGGCAGACATCAAAGGGATCAGCCCGGCATACTGTATGCACAAAATTCTTCTGGAAGATGGACACAAACCTTCCAGAGAACACCAAAGGCGGCTGAACCCAAACATGAAGGAAGTGGTGAAGAAAGAAATTATCAAGTGGTTAGATGCGGGAATCATTTTCCCCATCTCTGACAACAACTGGGTTAGCCCAGTGCAATGTGTTCCGAAAAAGGGTGGCATGACAGTTGTGAAGAATGACAATAATGAGCTGATATCGAAAAGAACCATCACTGGCTGGAGAATTTGCATGGATTACAGAAAGCTAAATCTTGCCACCCGGAAAGATCACTTCCCACTTCCCTTCATCGATCAAATGCTCGACAGGCTGGTAGAGAGGTATCACTTTTGTTTCCTTGATGGGTACTCGGGGTACAACCAAATTTCCATCGCCCCAGAAGATAGGGATAAAACCTCCTTCACATGTCCATTTGGAATATTTTTCTTCAGAAGGATGCCATTCGGCCTCTACAATGCACCTGCCACATTTCAAAGGTGCATGATGGACATATTCACTGACATGGTCGAAGATATCATGGAGGTATTCATGGATGATTTCTCAGTAGTGGGAAATTCATTTGATGAGTGCCTAGCAAATCTGACCCGTGTGCTAAAGAGGTGCATTGAGATGAATCTTGTGCTTAATTGGGAGAAGTGTCATTTCATGGTACAAGAGGGGATCGTCTTGGGGAACTTGGTGTCGAGCAAAGGAATTGAGGTGGATCGCGCCAAAGTAGATGTTATTGAAAAGATTCCACCACCCACATCAGTGAAAGCCATGCGTAGCTTCCTTGGGCACGCCGGGTTCTATCGGCGATTCATCAAAGATTTCTCCAAAATAGCCAACCCTCGCTGTAAGTTGCTTGAAAAAGATAACCCCTTTGTGTTTTCTAATGATTGCAGAGTGGATTTTACGGAGTTGAAAAACGGCTAGTCACGACCCCGATAATTATTTCCTCCGACTGGGAGAAATCGTTTGAGCTCATATGCGATGCCAGTGACTACGTAGTGGGAGCCGTGTTAAGAGAGTGAAAGGATAAGATAATGCACCTAATCTACTATGCAAGTAGTACATTGAATGGAGCTCAGCTGAACTACACGGTGACTAAGAAAGAGATGTTGGCAGTAGTGTTCACCTTTGACAAGTTCAGATCATACTTGATCGAGTCAAAGGTGATTATGTACACTGATCATGCGGCCATCAGATATTTAATTAAGAAGAAAGAATCAAAGCCGCGCCTAATTCGTTAGGTGCTGCTGCTGCAAGAATTCGATTTAGAGATTCGTGACCGCAAGGGCACGGAGAACCAAGTCGCTGACCACCTGTCGCGACTTGAAGGTGATGAGAATGCAGTGGAAGCAGAGGATATTCTTGAAACCTTTCTAGACGAGCAGCTAATCGCCATAAGCATGGAGGATGTGCCATGGTATGTAGACATTGCAAACTACCTAGCAAGTGGTATTGAGCCTTATGAACTCTCATTTGTCCAAAAGAAAAGATTTTATCGTGATTGCCGCAATTATTATTAGGATGAACCTCACTTGTTTAGAATTTGTATTGATAACATGATCCGGAGGTGTGTCCCCGAGATAGAGCAATTTTCTGTTTTGCAAGCTTGTCACGCGTCAGCATATGTAGGACATTTTGGAGGAGTTCGAACAACAACTAAGGTTCTATAGGTCGTATTCTACTGGCCAACTGTGTTCAAAGATGCTCACCAATGGGTGAAGGGCTGTAATGAGTGTCAAAGGACGGGGAACATATCCCGCCGTCATGAGATTCCCATGAACTCGATACAAGAAGTGGAGGTGTTTGATGTTTGGGGGATTGACTTCATAGGTCTCTTTGTCAGCTTTTATGGCAATAAGTACATACTTGTTGTTGTAGATTATGTGTCCAAATGGGTGGAAGATGCAACACTCCCCACCAATGATGCACGAGTGGTGGTGGGGTTTTTGAAGAAAAACATATTCACCCGTTTTGGGATACCAAGGGCCATTATCAGTGATGGAGGCACCCACTTTTGTAATCGTGTCTTCGACAAGCTGCTAAATAAGTATGATGTGAGCCACAAGGTGGCAATCCCTTATCACCCTCAGACGAGCGGGCAGGTTGAGATATCAAATCGAGAAATCAAGAGCATGCTAACAAAAATGGTGAACGCCACAAGAACTGATTGGGCGAAAAAGCTTGATGACGCACTCTGGGCCTATAGAACTGCATTCAAAATGCCAATTGGTATGTCTCCATACAAGTTGGTGTTTGGAAAGGCTGTCACCTGCCAGTAGAACTAGAACATCGAGCTTGGTGGGCACTGAAACAATTGATCCTGGATCTTGATGCTGCGGGCGCAAGTAGAGTCACTAAGCTGCATGAGTTGGAAGAATTCAGGTATCAAGCATTTGAAAGCTTGAGGCTGTATAAGGAAAGAATGAAGAGGTTACACGAAAAAAACATTGTGGACCGCAACTTCAAACACGGAGATAAAGTATTGCACTATAATTCAAGATTGAGATTATTTCCGGGTAAGCTCAAGTCCCGATGGTCTGTACCATTTTGAGTGGTAGAATTGTTTCCCTCTGGTGCTGTAGAGATTGCTACTGAAGATAGGTCCAGCGCCTTCAAGGTTAATGGACAGAGATTAAAATTGTATGTGGGGATGAACGAGACCAAGGAGTTGTCTGTGGTGCATCATTTTGAACCCCAGAGGTTAAGCGAGCCTTAAATGCACTCATTCTGCGTCGTGCTGCGACGTTAAATTAGGCGCTTCATGGGAGAAAACCCATTGATATTGTATTTGTCTTTCCGCGACGTTAAATCAAGCGCTGCGTGGGAGGCAACCCATGATTTTAGTTATTTTCTCTTGTGTGTGTTGTAGGTGATGTACATGTGACTAACCCATTATCGAGTGGGCACAACAAGCTTGGAGGTGTGTGGAGAGAAGAAGAGGTCATAAAACAACTCTGGTAAGATAAAAATGTGAGGAAAACACAGCAACAAATCGAGCCTCAGTCATCGCGGCCGCGGTAGAAATGCAATTTTTTGAACTTTGACGCACGACCGCGGCAAAAAATGGTGTTCTCTGAATCTCACCGTGACTGCAGCAAAACAAGTACTTTTTGAATCTCACTTCCTCACCTCGACCGCGACCGTGGTCGACCGCAGCGTGTCACTGCCGCCCCAGGTACGTTATTTTAGGATTTTTTTTTGTGTTCTTTTAATTTTCTTATTCTATTTTCTTTTCCCCATTCTTATAAAACTAACCCCCACCTCCCCCACTTTCCCACTCTTCTAAAACCTAAATCCCTAAATTCTCTCCCTTCTCCTCCTCTTAACAGATTCACGCCTCTCCCCTCTCCCCCCATATTTTCTCCCCCAACTTCCCCAAACTCACACCTCTTCTCTCTCTATCTCCATTGCTATCCACCCATTGCAAAAGTAAGTCTCTCCTCCCCTCTCCTCTTTTAATTATTTTTCCTATTTTTCTATTTTCTTGTAGTTCATTGTTGTATTGTAGCTGTAAAGGTGATTCTCCACCATATTTAGGCAATATTTTTTGGGTTTTGATTTAGGATGTCTTGGTGTAATGATTGAATATGGTGGGAGAAATTCTACTTAGTTGGAGTGACATTGCTACTTGTTTGTGGTTGAAATTGGGGAGGATTTGTTCCATATAGGGCTAATATATGCTTGTCACGAATTATGCCCACCTGGTGTTTCTAAAATTTCCCCATTGAGCGAATATTTGGTATTGTGACCGTCGTGGTGGTGAAGTCTGAGTAATCACCCGATAGGAACACAAATTGATCACTCTCTGACAATAAATCTTGTTGTCACAGGTACCATGTTTCAGTCAAGGAAAAGAAGAACCCAGGCCAGCACTAGCCAGTTTGACTCCACCCGGTTTGTTTCAAAAGATGCTGAAGATAGATTTGAGGCAAAAACGGCCAGGAAAATGGTCCATGGAGTTCCGATTGACATGCCAGCACTACAATATGAATGCCCAGAGATGTTCACTGAAATAAGGAGACGCTAATTAGACATCTTATTTGAAGAACCTGAGGAGGCTAATATCTTGATGGTTCGAGAATTCTATGCGAATTGCCCGGAACATGAGAACCGGGTGGTCACAGTCCGATGGACCAAGGTGAATGCGTCATTGGAGGACATACGCCGGCGTACCGACTTCCAGCCTTCTCTGGAGATATTGATCACTACCAACTTCATCAGCAACCACCGGTCAATTGAACCATGCTTGTGCAGACAATCTGTGCGGGAGGGGTGCCCACGTGGGTAAAACATGGCATCACGCTAAACACCAATTCTTTCACTTGGGAGGCCAAATGCTAGTTCACCATCATCTGTAGCCGCCCGTTGCCCTCCAGCAATACCACTAATGTCAATCCCACTCGTGTGGTGATGGTTTGGTGTTTTGTCAACCCGCTTGACTTCGATGTGGCCCAGGTTCTCCATGATGAAATGTTCATCAGATCGCCTGAGATAGTGAAAGGATTCTACTTCCCTTCACTAGTCACCAGGATGTGCCGCATAGCCAGGGTCCCTGAGAATCGCCTCCTGGATGGAAAACTGATGAAGAAGGCCCCGTTCAAAGCTAGCAAAATATCAGTGGGCAAAGAGCAACCGGTCCCTCTTGCTGTAGATGACGAGGATGAGATTGTACCTGATGCTTCACCACCTAGACAATCCCATGATGAAGCGAGTCCCTCTCAACCTCGGCGGAGCACCTGGCTGTCTACCTTGGAGGACGATGTGGCTGGCTTTCGCACTTCGGTGGACAACCTCAATGACAGAATGGATGCTATGGCCACCCAAAATGCCAAGTCCGAAAAGCGGAGAATGGCCTGGTTTCGTGCATTAGGGCGCGCCTGTCACCTCGACCCGGCCACCGTCTCTGATGACAACTGAACACCAGGGAAGTCTCCTTACCTCACTGTGCTTTTAGTTGTTGTATATGTTGGTAGTTTTTAGTTTTGTTTGGTTGTTGATAATTGAAATTGGTTTTATTTGATTAGTGTTGACTTGGCCTGAAGACGGACACCTTTCGACGGGTCTCTTGAGGGTATTGAGTCGAGCTTTAAAAAAAAGGTCTCTTCCCGATGATGGACCTGTTCTTGAGGGAAGTTAGTCCAAAGAAAACACCAAAAAGATTTTTTATTTTCTTTTTAGGTAGTGTAGTAACTCCCCCTTCGTTTTTATTTTGACCACGGTTCTTTTCCAAGGGTTTAGCTTGAACCGGGTATAGTTAGTTTTATTTTTATTTTTTAGTTTTTAGGTTTCTTTTGGGCAAGGATATAAATGGAAAATGCATCCCTTAGTGTGTTACACCCTAACACCAAAGACCCTAGGGTGTGACGTTTAGGCTCATTTGTTGACTCTTGTAGATGCCTTAATTTTGCATGTTGTAACTAACTTGAATGCTCAGTGGAGTGTTTTGATGAACCAATCTGGAGTGAATTATGTGCCATGTGTGTGTAAGGTATTTTGCATTGTACTCTATGTCCACATTTGATACCTAGAACTTTCCCTCTGTGTGTGCAAAGCAAAATAGTAATTTGTTCAGTCTAAGAAGTGATATAGGCATTTCTTTGTTAAGCCAGGCATAAATATGTATCCACCTGATTGCAATTCACCATAGTTAACCCCTTTGAGCTTATAAGCCTGTTTTGTTGGCAACCACATTACAAACCATACCCAATTGTTTGAATAGCCTGACTGTTTGAACCCTATATCTCCTATAAGCACTTGAATTGTAGAGAACATGTAAAAGTCGAAGTGTGGGGTGGTGGTCTAGTTTTTGAGTGGAATTAACGAAATATGAAGAATGGTGCGAAGCATAAAAGAATGAACACCACTGGAAAAAAAAAAGAAAAAAAAAATAGGAATAAAGAAGGGCAATGAATAAATACAGTCCTTGATGGGTGGTGAGTTGAAGAAAAAAGTGCACCTAATGAAATTTTGGGGTAAACTAAAGAGAGTGGTGGAAATTCTGGCCAAACATAAGAATGGGCTGAAAGCTATAGTAGTGTATTAAAAGTGCTTAGGGAGGTTAGTCACTATATCTAAATATATCCTACCCGTCCCTTAGCCTACACTACAACCAAATAAAGACCTAATTGATATTAGACTGAATGTACTCGATTAGTAGAGTATAACACTACGGGCAAGCCTATGGTGTATCTTTGTGGCATATGAATGTTCTTTCCGAGAGTGAGTGAATTCTTTCTACTTTAAGTTCCTATTTGTTCTTAATATTACTCTTGTGGAACTACTCTCGATTGTGTGATGTGAGGGCATGTGATTCATGACGGAAAGGTAAGTCTTGACCTCTGTGTAGAGTACTTTGAGGAAGTAAGAATATGGCATGGCATGTGAGAGTCGCCGCTTGAGGCATAGATGTTACACGACTAGGTACAATGCTTGTAAAATGTTCGTGGTGTGACACCGTAGGGAAATGCTTGAGAAGATTAGGCCTGTAGAGTGTGGTTTTGCTGCTCGAGGACGAGCAACGGTTTAAGTGTGGGGTGTTGATAGTAGGCGATTTAGACGATATTTTCACCCGTAATGAACCATACTTTACTATGTTTTGAGTGCAAATAATGATAACAAAATGCTCTGATTAGTGTTTTTATGCTTTGCAGGATATAATCTATGATGGGAGATACTTTGGAGCGTTTTGGAGCCAATTAAGTAAGTTTAAGGCCAATCGAGAAGAACCCGTGAGAAAAGAAAAAGAAAAAAAGGCAAAGATTGCTGGTGGGGAGCTCACCGCGGCCGCGGTCGACCGCGGCTGGAGCGCGGTGGGCAATGCAGCAGTTTCAGAATGTTCGTGTTTCACCGCGGTCGCGCCGCGTTCCTGTCGAGGCCGCAGGCGACTACTGAAAAGTCAGAATATTGAAGGACCAAAGTGCAAAACACGGGAATAATTAGCCTAAACCTATTTAAACCTTATAAACTCGCCCAAGAGAGGACCAAGATTGTTTTTAGACTCAAGTAGGAGGCAAGAACAAGTGTGAGAAGACAAGAAACAATTAGAGTTTTTCGATTCTCTTTCTTTTACCTTTATTTTGAGAATTATGATTTCTTTTGAGTTTTTATTGTGTTTGAGCATGAGTAGCTAACTTCTTTAATCTAAGGTTTTGGTGGAACCCGTTGAGGATGAACTTATTGTTATCTTTAATATAGTTTTGCTTGGTTTTCAATCTCTCTTTGTTCAACTACGTTCTTGTTGTAGTTGATTGAAGGGCCCTCAATTAGTTGTTCCTATTTAGTGTGTATCTACTCGAGAGAGAGTGCATATTTAGGTAATTATTGAACAACACCACTCCAAAAGTATAGGAGAGATCCATAACCGAGGGCTTAAAGGTTGGATTAGAGATAACGATACCTTGGGTGCAATCTAAAGTGAACTGTAATGCAATTTAGCTAGCGTAACTTGAGATAGTGCGTCTAGTAGATTATCATAATTACTTGAGAGATAGTTATGATAGCCTGAGTGTTCATGATTGATAGAGACAACTAAACCAAAACTATAGGAAATATACAAGAAGGGATTTCATCAACGGGGGAAACCATAACCTTAGACCTTTATCGCATCTGTTTACATTTAAATATTAGTTGTCTTTTAGTTTGTTTAATTTCTTCAGCTGTAGTAGTAAAAATACCAAAAAGTGATATTCATAACCTTTGGAAAAATTGATTATTGAGAATCTAGTAGTCTAGAAACAACATTTGATACGTTAGTTCCATGTGGGATTCGACTCTGGACAAAATACTCAGATTATATTTGCAACGCCCCTTAGTCTTTTATTAGACATAGTTGAGCGTGATCACTAAGCTAAGTAGGAAATACAAGTAAATCACTTTAACAAAGGTACAACATAACTAAGGACATGTAATAACTCAATGCAGGAAACTGGTCCTTCGTTATGATGTTCTTAGTTCTTGAAGCCATGAATGTCACTTGCAAGTTGGCAACACACTAGAGAGAAAGATTGATTAATTTGGGAATGTGCAAGTGTGGTTTTTCGCCTTTGCTTCATGTTAATATTACATAAGTGATATCACTTAAATGATGCAAGCATGTTTGGTACAAGAGCATTCCCCATAAAGTGACTGTTGCACTGTTTGCACTGTTGCGTGTGTGCAAAGAAACAACTGCAAAGACTTTATAACTGTGGTGGTTGAATGGTACAGTCAACAAGGGAACTGATATCCATCTATTCCCTATATTGTTTCTTTGACTCTGAGTTGTTGAAACATGTTCCCGACTTGAGACTTGTTGCTCTTGAGCACTTGAGGACGTGGAACTGGTTCCCTATCTAGTTCTTAATAGTAAATTTGTTAGATCATCAAAATATAATATGCATAACCTATCATGTCCTCATTTACTTCACATTTCTTGAGAGTAGTACAGAGTGAGTTGGGTACCCGGGTAGAGCTTAGCACAACCTTTCATCCGCAGATTGACCGACAGTCGGAGCGAACAATTTAGATTCTACAGGACATGCTCAGAGCATGTGTGATTCACTTCGGAGGGAAGTGGGATTAATTCTTACCTTTGGCCGAGTTTGCTTATAACAACAGTTATCAGTCCAGCATCGAGATGGCTCCATTTGATTCCTTGTATTGTCGACAATGTCGTTTCCTCATCTGTTGGTTTGAGTTCGATAAGGCCAGGTGATATGGTACTGATTTGGTAAAGGATGCCTTGGATAAGGTAAAGTTGATTCAGGAGAGAATTCGCACATCTCAGTCCAAATAGAAGAGTTACATGGATCAGAAAGCGCATGATTTATCATTTATGTGGGCGAGAAGGTTCTCTTGAAAGTCTCACCGATGAAGGGTATCATTAGGTTCTGAAAGAAGATCAAGCTGAGTATGAGGTTCATCGATCCATTTAAGGTGTTGGAGCGTATTGGAGAGGTTGCTTACGAGCTTGTTTTGCCTCCCAGTCTATTAGGAGTTCATCCGGTTTTCCACATGTCTATGATCCGGAAGTACCATGCGAAAATGTCACATGTGTTAGAGTACAACACGTGTGATTAATTTCATGGTTTAATAAAATAAAATATTTAAATAAATTAGTTTAAAATTGAGATACAAAAATGTGAAATCAAAAATTCAAAATATACTAAATTTCAAATATCTTTAAGTTACAGTTGAAGGAGTATATTCAAAAGAGATTACATATTAAGATGTAGTACAAGTTTTCAACTAATTCTTGACTGACCTAACGTTTCTCCAACTTCTGACAAAGTGTATTATTGGAACCCATTACCCCTTGCACTCCATGCTTAGAAAGAAAAAAGATAATTGATTAATCGTCAAGTAACAGAAACTTATAAAACTTCAATTCTCCGATTATTATATTTAGTTTGTAGTGATTAAATTGGACGATTGATTAACAATGAACTATCATTGTGCTAATATTAAAAATTTGAGTCTTAAGTTGGATTGCGTACACGGTTGATCCTTTGTGTTAAAAGTAGGATGTTTCATTATACCTCTCAATTACTGTCAGTAAATGTATAATGGTCAACTTAAATTGTTCAACCCGCTTATTATTACAAGGGATAATTACAAGTCTGAGCCTGTAACGATCCAACTGGTCATTTAAGTATTTGCATTCCGCTAAGCTATTTGAAATCTTGAGTAACTTCATATGATGTATTATGACTTGTATAAATCGCCGGTTTTGGTTTTTAAGTGATTCCAGATTGATTTGGAAGAATGATTCTCAACTAGGAAGCTTTAAGTTGGAAGAGTTAATCATGTTTGACTTTTGTGTATTTGACCTCGGATCGGAGTTTTGATGGTTCCGTTAGGTCCGAATGGTGATTTTAAACTTGAGCGTGTGCTCGGATTTGCATTTGGATGTCTCTAGAAAATTTCGGCATTATTTGGCGAAAATTGACAATTTGAAGGTTTGGAAAGTTCATAAGTTTGACTAGGAGTTGACCTTGATGATATCGGGTTTGTATTGTTATTCCGGGAGTTGGAATAGATTGGTTACACCATTTGAAACTTATGTGCAAAATTTGAGGTTATTCCAAGTTGATTTGATATGGTTGGGGAGGAGTTTTGGAAGTTGAAAGTTCAAAAATTCATAAAGTCTGATTTGAGGTGCAATTCATGGTTTTGATGTTGTTATGTGAGATTTGAGGCCTCAAGTATGTTCGTTTTATATTTTGAGACTTGTTAGCATGTTCGGATGGGTTCCCGAGGGGCTTGAGCTTCGGATGAGTTTCAGATAATTTTCATGTTCTTCGGCACTGCTGATTTATGGTGTTTCAAATCTTCTTCGTGATTGCGAAGATTGGGTCGCGATCCCGTAGTGTATTATGGAAGCTGGGTATTACCTTCATCACGTTTGGGACTGTGTAATCGTGTTCTCGTACCTTTATAAGGCCTGAGCATCGCATTCGCGCTAGTCAGATCGCATTCACATAGAGTTGAGTTGAGGAGCTGGGAGCTGGAGGAAATGTCTTCGCGTTCGCGAAGTAATAGTAGTGTTCGCGAAGGTTTGGATCTGTTGTGCATCGTGTTCGCGAGGTCTATGCTGCGAACGCATATAGTCTTTTTGTGGCGGTGAGTTCTTGTTCATCGCGGACGTGATGGTCTTTCCGTGTTCGCGAACAGTATACCTGGAGCAGACCTTTAAGTACTCTATTTCGGACCTTTGAGTTATTTTATCATATTTTGAGCTGGGGAGCTCGGATTTGGGCGATTTTGGAGGTGATTTTCACAACATGGATTAGGGTAAGTGTTTTCTACTAGGTTTTGATTATATTTCGTGATTCCATCTTTGTTTTTGGCATTTGATTGAAGATTTCAAAAGAGAAATTGGGTTTTTTTTGTCTAAATTTGTCCAAAGTGAATATATGAGATTTGAACATCGATTTAGAGTCGGATTTAAGTAAAATTTGTATGGTTGGACTCGTAATTAAATGTGCTATCATATTTTGTGAGTTTTGTCAGGTTCTGAGGTGCGGGCCCGAGTTTCACTTTTTAGTTGGCTTTGAGTAATTGAGTAAAGATTCGATCTTCATCGTTGGGCATGCGCTAGGATAATCATGACACAAGTTGACTTTTAGACTATTATCAGACTTGTTGTACTATCACATCCTGTTATATCCGTGTTTTCCCCTACCTTTTTGATTATTTGAGCCGTGATTCATATTAAAAATCATGTTCAGACTACGTGCTTATTAGGTTGTGACCTAATGAGGCTATTTATGTTGTTTTGAGTTATCTGATTTAACTGTAATTATACAGTCAGTCATGGTTCTTTATTTGCATATCATATCTTAGTCTATATTCATCATTCATCGCTACACCACATGTTATCATTGCTTTTCTATATGTGGAGTTGTTAGGCTAAGTGGTATGAGATTGTGAGCCTTTGAAACTCGGGAGGTTGATGATCGAGATGGGCCATAGAGACGATTTCAGAGTGTTGTTGTGGATCGGGCTGCACGCCGCAACAGACCTTATTGACTTTATTATTATTGTGGATTGGGTAGCATACCACAGCAGGCCTTATGGGCTTGTGATAACTCTTGGACAAGATCCGCCCCTCCAGAGTCTGACATACCAGTAGTGAGCATAGGCACAATTATATATATATACACGTGTTTTGGTGAGAGGCTTATGAACCAGGCACCCGTACAGTGCTGAGTGATTGTGTGGGTGTGTGTGATGAAGTGAGTATTTGAGTCATACAACTTGAGTATGTTGAGGGTGTGAGTACCTGGCGGTATCACCGTAGAATCATTCATTTGACATGCATACTTGGCATGTGGGCATAGAGATGCATTTTCCTAATGCTAGATGGTACTGTGACATTCATGATTTGACATGTACATTTGACATCTAAGCATATAGATGTATAGTCCCATGCTAGATGGTATATGGCAATTGATGACTTGGCATGTATATTGACATGTAGGCATAGAGACGTACTTTCCTCATGCTAATTGGTAAACGAAAATTCTTATATGGTGTTGTGAATTGGAAATACAATTCTATTGATAAACTCATATTTAGTTGATTTTTAGTTGTAATCTCTGGACTTGACTGTTAAAATTGAAAAACATGTCTTCTTTTTCGTAACTGTGAACGAGTTGAGCATAATATCGTTGAGCTTTTACTTCTATTGCCTCCATTATATTATTATGAATTAATATTGGTCATTGGTGTCGGACACTGACCTTTTTCTGAGCTCGTCACTACTTTCAATCCAAGGTTCGGTTTGTTACTTATTGAGTACATGGGGTTGGTTGCACTCATACTACACTTTTGCACCTTGCGTGCAAATTTTGGAGCTGATGTTGCTGTGTATGGCAGGAGCTGGCATTGAAGATGTACATGCATTCCGGATATAGCTGCCTCTTGTTCTTGGTAGATTTACATTTATAATTTGTTTATGTATATTTCGAATAGATGATGTATTTATTTTGTAGCTTCGTAAATTCTAAGTCTTAGAAGCTCATGACTTGTACTACCAATCCTTGGGATTTTGTATAGAAAGCTGAGTTATTTTATTTAATGATTACTATTATCCTATTTGAGTTTTTTTGTCTATCATTTGGCTTACCTACCAGGTTGTGTTAGGTGCCATCACGACTAGCTGGACTTTTGGGTCGTGACAAGTTGGTATCAAAGCTATAGGTTGATGTGACGAGAAGAGTTGCTTGGGATGTAAAAATGCCTATTGGATGCTTGATTGCTGTCTTGATGTGTTGAGTCTCGAGTTATGATCATGTTGAGGGATCTTTCATGTTGTCCAGTGATAATAGGTGAATTTTACTATAATTAGGACCCTAAGGAACCACATTTTGTATCGTTTTTAATGTAAATATTGATAACAAAGTGCTCTGATTAGTGCTATTCATGCATTGCAGGTGATATATCACAAGAAAGGACATTGGAACATTTTTTAGAGTCAATTACGGAAAAAAAGGAGGCCAATCGAATAATACCCACTAAAGGCACCAAGTAATAAGCAAAAGCAGAGCTGAAACAGGCCTGCCGCGGTCCAGGCGTAGCCGCGGTGCAACAGCGGCGGAAGGCAGTCTCAGGTTCAGAGAGCTTGCTTGGCCGCGGTTCTGGCGTAACCGCGGTGCGATCGCAGCAAGACGCATAAACTTCAGGGACTAAAGTGCAAAACACGGGATTTTAAGCCCCAAAACCCTATATAAACTTGAGGAATTCGCCCAAGAGGAAGAGAATCAGTTTTTAAAGTGGAAAACATCAAAAGCAAGGGCAAGAGGCAAGGAGGAAAATTGGGCATCAATCTTTATCCTCCTCTTTTGTTCTTTTACCATTGACTATGAATTCTTTTGTAGTTTTTGTTATTATTATGAGTAGCTAAATACTTTAATCTAAGGTTTTGGTGGAACCCGTTGGAGATGAACTTGTTGGCATGTTAATATAGTTTTGAGTTGGTTATTAATCTCTATTTGTTCAACTACGTTTTGATTGTAGTTTGTTGAAGGGCCCTCAACTAGCTGTTCCTATTTATTATGTATCTGCTTGAGAAAGAGTGCATATTTAGGTAGTTGTTGAACAACACCACTCCCGGAGTATAGACGAGAGTCATAACCGAGGGTTTAGAGGTTGGGTTAGAGATAATATACCTCGGGTGCAATCTAAAGTGAACCGTAACGCAAATATAGCTAGCGTAGCTCGAGAGAGTGCGTCTAGTAAATTGTCATAAATGCTTGAGAAAGATTTACGATAACTGGAGAGTTCATGATTGATAGAGACAACCAAATCAAAGCTATAGGAACATGCAACTAGGGAAGAACCAACGGGGGAAACCATTGCCTTAGAATTTTATTCCAATTGTTTACAACTGCTTGTTAGTTATTTTTAATATTATAGATTCAATTAGCTGTAGTATTAATCACAACACCCATTGTTATTTATAAAGTTGAGGAGGTTGACTAATAAGAATTTAGTACTTTACAAGCTTCCTGTGATACGTTAAGTCCCTGTGGGATCGACTCTGGGCATAATACCCCAGATTATATTTGCAACGCTCGCGTAGTCTTTTATTAGACACAATTGAGCGTGATCAAATTTTGGCGCCGTTGCCGGTGACTTAACGGTATTATCAATTGTAGTTGAAAAAAAAAACTTAATTGTAGTCAAGTTTCTTTGATTTCACTCATTTCTTGAATCTCTAACGTTTGTTGAATCGGTGGTACAAGTGCATGCCTAGGAACTCTTAGAGAACTGGTGACGTTGTTGAAGATTTATCAGACCCCGAAAAAGTTTTCAGGGTCGTGAACAGAGCCAATCGGAGAAGCAAACGACAGACAAACATTGAACCAATAGAATTTGATATGGCGGAACTGAACAACAGAGTTAATATTGATGGTGAAGTTATTGGTGATGGGCTGGGCAACCCTGCAGCAAGAAATGCTGCGCCTCAGGAGCCCATTGCACCTGAGGCGCCACTATACGACTAGGCGCAACCCACAACTTATAACTTGGCAACCGCGATTGTGGTCCCCCAGATTGAAGCAGAGTCTTTTCAGATCACGAATAATATGCTGCATTTGTTGCAGAATAAGGGGCTATTTTCGGGATCATATGCCGAGGATCCTCAGCAACACTTGAAGAACTTTCTGTCCATATGCAAAACCCAGCGACAACCTAATGTTACCCCGGATGCGCTAAGACTGCTATTGTTTCCGTTCTCGGTAACGGGGGTTGCTCAGACTTGGCTGAATTCCCTCCCAATCAATTCTATTACTACATGGGAGGAATTGGTCAAGCAATGTTTGGGAAAATTTCATCCACCCAACAAGACAACACATCAGATCGATGAGATAATCAGTTTCAGACAGAAGCCCATGGAAATGCTACAAGAGACATGGGAGAGATTTAAAGGGATGCTGGTTATTTGCCCACATCATGGTATTCCCGAGCAGATGTTGGGGCAACGGTTCTATATGGGGCTAGCTGACAGTGTGAAAGACAACGTAGATGCATCAGCAGGTGGAGTGTATCTCAGCAAGACGTGAAGTAAGTTCTCTTATTTCTATTTTTTTTATTATTTTTGAAATTTTTCCTTTGTAGTTAGTTATTGTATACCAAATCTTGGTTCTTGTTGTACATGGGTGTTCTCAACCAAGTTCTTGGTTGTATATGGTAGTTTGGGGTTGATTTGTGAAGAATGGAGGGTGTGTTCCATGTTTGCAAATATTCTTGTGTGGGGTGGGGTGGCTAATGTAGCATGGGTGTTGCCATATATATGACATTACTCTGTGTTGGGGGCCCATGTGGGTAGTTTGTGGCCTTACTTGGTAGTTCTCACTGTTTTGAGGGCTTGTGTGGGGTATTTTGTTGGTACTTGACGCCCATATGGTAGTGTGGGGGCGCATATTGTACGTTTTTTTGCCATGGGTGCCCCACTGAATGTTCTGCACTAGCCATATTTGGCAAAGTTGAGTTGTTTGGTGACAGCGGGTGGCGAAGTCTGAGTACCCATCAAGCTGGCACTTTACTAGGCTGCACCTGATTAGTGTACTGATTTTATTGCAGGTACTATGGCTCGCCGAAAGTGCCGAAACACGGGTAGCACTTCTGAAGCACCGACTTGGGACGCCTCCCGTTTTGATTCGCAGAAGGCGGAGGACCGGTTTCATGCGAAGGCTACAAAGAGCTGTGTCCCTGAGGTAGCTGTTGATCGGGCAACACTCCGGATTGAAAACCCGGATATGTACGAGGAGATCAGACGAAGGGGGATGGAGTTCTTGTTTGAGGAGCCGGAAACGGCCAACTTAATGGTCGTCCGGGAGTTCTATGCTAACTGCCCGAAACACATGTACCGCTCTGTGATTGTTCGAGGCAAAGTGGTGGAGGCATCCATAGCAAAGATTCATCATTTCCTGCAGCTGCCACAGTTCACGGGCGACATTGATTACTACCATAACTCCTCAGGGGTCAATTGGGACACACTCATTGAGACAATCTGCGTAGGGGGACAACCGATCGACATTAAGGAGAACATCACACTCCATTCCAGTTCTTTCACTTGGGAAGCTAAATGCTGGTTCACCATAATTTGCAGCAGATATTTGCCTACTGGCAACACTTCGGATGTGAACAGCTTACGGACATTGCTGGTCTGGTGTTTTGTCAACAAGCGGGAGTTTGATGCGGCTAAAATTATTGGGGATGAAATGATCCTTCGGTCACCTCTGATGACCAAAGGATTTTACTTCGCCTCACTTGTGACGTGCTTGTGCCGGCTGACGAATGTCCCCACAAACCCTCTTGATGGTTCTTTGGGTCACAGAGCACCTTTTCGAGCTGCTAAGATCACGGTCGACAGAGATGTCACCGCGCCCATCGAGCTTGATGCTGATGATGACGACGCGGCCCCCGTGGCACCCCCTCGGTGTTCCTACGATGGGGTTGGCACCTCTCAGAGACCCCAAGCTGGGGCGGCTTTCAGCAGGTCCCAGTCTAGCAGACCTCGGATGCCCTCGTTGGAGGAAGAGGTGGCGGATCTTCGCACCTCAGTAGATGGCCTGCACGTACGCCTTGATGCTATGTCCAGACGGCAGGCCAAGAGCGAGAGCAGGTTGATGGCATGGTTCCGCGCCATTGGGAGGGCCTGCAACATGGACCCCAATTCCGTCTCCGACTCCGAATGACCACGAGGGAAGTCTTCTTACCCCCTCCTTGCACTTTATTTGTTCAATGTCATAGGGACATGCCATATCTTTCTGTGTGGGGTGGGAGATTTGCTTCATTGTTGTTGTATATATGCAATTAATTGTGTTTTCGTTTTTGTTTTGTTCATGTGAATAGTTTGTTTTTAATTACGTAGACATCACTGACTTGGCTCTACGATGGACACTTGTCAACGGGTTTCTTGAGAGTCAAAGTCGAGAAAAAAAAAGTTGAAAATGTAGGAGACCCTTCCTGATGACAGACCACCTAGATAGTATTCTTGAGGGAAGTAGTCTAACAAAAAGACCAATTTTTTTTTTCTTTATTTTCTTTTGAGGTAGTGTAGTAACTCCCCCTTGGTTTTTCTTTTGACCACAGTTCTTTTTCAAGGGTTTATCTTGAACCGGGTTAGGTAGATTTTATTTTTAAGACTCTTAGAACTCTCTTGGGCAAAGATGGGTAAGGGAAAGAATGCATCCCGCAGTGTACATACCTGCAAACAATCAAAACGTACTTGAGGGTGCAACGCCTAGGCTCACTTGTAGACTCTTAATCTTATGCCTTAATTTTGCACACTTCGTCTGACTTGAATGCTCACTTGAGTGTGTTGACAAACCAATTCGGAATGAGTTACATGCCAAGTGTGTGTGAGGTAGTTCATGTATTCTATGTCTGCATGTGATACCTAGAACTTGCTCTGTTTGTGTGCGAAGCGAAATAGAAGTTGTTTGGTTTTAGAGATGATATAGGCATTTCTTTGTGAAGCCTGCATAGTTATGTATCCACCTGTAAACAGTATATCATAGTTAACACCTTTGAGCCTATAGCTTGTTTCCTTGATAACCTGATAACAACCTTACTCCATATGTTTGAATAGCTTGATTTGTCGAACTTTGTACCTCATATAAGCGCTTGAATTGTTAAAGAGTGTATGAAAGTCAAAGTGTGGGGTGGTAATGTGATGAACAAAGGAAGATCAGGGAAATAACTGAAAGGTGCAAAAAAAAAAGATATGAATAATGAAGGAAGGACAATGAAAATATTGGTCCTAAATACTGATTACAAGAAAAAGCCAGTGCACCTAGAAATTGGGGGGATGACTTATGAAAGAAAGTGTGGAAAGAGAAATGGGCAGAACATGGAAATTGAGCCAAAACATAAAGCTAATGTATTAAAAGTGCTTAGGGAGGTTAGCCACTATACCATAATATACCCTACCCTTCCCTTAGCCTACATTACAACCAAGTGAAGTCCTATTGATCTTAAACTAAACAACTCGATTAGTAGAGCATTACACTACAGGCAAGCTTATGGTGTATCTGTGTGGCATGTGAATGTTCTTTGTTGAGAGTGAGTGAATTATTTCCATCTAAAGTTCCTTGATGTCTTTAATTTTATATGTGTGGGACTTCTCTCAAAAGTGTAACGTGAGGGCATGGAACTCAGGAGGAAAAGGCAAGTCTTCACTTCTATCTAGAGTCTTAAAGTAAGCACAAGTGTGGCATGGCATTAGAGTCTTAACTCAAGTTGTGGCCGTTGCACTGCTTGGGGTGCTCTTTGGTAATGGAAGGTGTGACGTAAAAGGGTAATGCAGTAGACGATTAGGCCTAAAAGTGTGGTTAAACTTGCTCGAGGACGAGCAAAACTTTAAGTGTGGGGTGTTGATAATAGGTGAATTTTACTATAATTAGGACCCTAAGGAACCACATTTTGTCTCGTTTTAAATGTAAATATTGATAACAAAGTGCTCTGATTAGTGCTATTCATGCATTGCAGGTGATATATC
>ML279063.1:0-22933 GCA_005239495.1 Nicotiana undulata
CTGGGCAACCGCACCTGCGGTCACACCAGCTGTTGTGCACCAACAGTGGTTTCTGCTGGTTTTCGGCCTCGCGCACGGTCCGGGAGGCACCTGGGCCCACCCCTGCCCCCGTCCAAATATACCAACAAGTCCTAAATCACTAAGCGGACTCGCTCGAACTTTCGGAACACGAAAAACAACAGCGGAACTCGAAATCAACCCCGAAACTTATTTAATCAATCTTAAGAATTTTAAAATTCTAGAATTCACTTCAATACGTCGAACCGGCCTAACTGCTCGGAACAACTTCAAACTTTACAGACAAGTTATAAATGATACCACGGAACTATTCCCGGTCTCGGAATCTCATTCGGACCTCGGGAACATGACACCACTTTCCAAGCCACATTTCAAATTCTTTAAAACCTCAAAGTCTCATTTTTTTTTATCGAAACTACTCAATTCACGCCCGTTTCACACCAAATACCACAGATAGGACAAATAATATATAATAAACCTATTCCGGGCTCCGGAACCATAATACGGGCCCGGTAACACGGTTTTTTTCCACACAATTATTCATTTTCAAAATCCTTTATTATTTTCAGAAAATAATTTTCTTTAAAAATTCATTTCTCGGGCTTGGGACCTCGGAATTCGATTCCGGGCATATGCCCAAGTCCCATATTTTCCTACGGACCCTCCGGGACCGTCGNTCTTTTATCAGTTTTTTCACATATAAGCTTCCCGGTTACACGCCCGAGCTGCGCACGCATATCGAGGTGAGGCTAACGGAGGCTCTCGGAACACAGATATAGCTTAAATTACATAAGGTGACCTTTTGGATCATCACACCAAGTGGACTCACCCCGTTGAGCCTATCATGATATACTACTTTCTATAATCAGTTATTTTTTCCCGAACTTTAATGAAAGTTCACATTGATCTTTTTTACGAACAACTACATGATCAAATATAAAGGGAACAAAACTATCTTAGTAATACAAAATTTATTTTGACCACAACATAAATTTAAATTCATTTTATTTTTATAAGATTAGAAACCTTCTCAATAGTTAACAGTTCCATAATATTGGCTTGCAAACTGTCGGAGCAGTACATATGGGAGGTGATATCAAGGCATCATAATATGCTCTTGTTTGTCACTCTAAAGCAGGCACTCCATATGTATACATCTGCACAAATGAAACTAAATTGTGAAGTAACACAAATTAAACCAAGTCTTAAATATTAACGCAAGTTAATTGTAGAATTCATGAAAACTAAAAAAATGATACTCCCTGTATAAAAGAAGCAACACAACATTGATATGGCAACGGAATGCCCAGATTTTCACAGGCTCAACCAAATTGATTCAAGGTTATAGCTCCCATGGAAGGCTTTCATCTCTTATAGAAAATATAAGAAGAATATAGCAATTCGTGTTGATAACATGTTAAGAAACTAAGCTCAAAGTAACAATAAAACAAGAAAATAGACAAGAATGTAGGGAGCAAGAGAAGAGATATTCTTATTTCTTCAAGTGTTTCAAGTTGTCTACAATGTAATGCCCAAACCCTCTATTTATAGGATGATATAGGTAATACAAAGGGATGCCATGAACATGTTATTAACTATTGAGATCATGGGGGAAGATCACTGAGGAGGGTTATGGAGGTGTGAGAGTTATAACCATAATAGTAAGAAGTAGCGGGGATAATGAAGAAGAGTAGTGGGAATAACTTCTTTAGGGGTTATAGACATCCACTATACAATATTATATTTCATAACACTCTAATTTTTAAGAATTAAGAACTTATGTTTGAAATCATGTTCTTCTATTCAAATTGTAAAGGGTTATGTTCACTCCTTTTCTGTTAATTAAAAGTTCAAAAATCCTAGTACTAACAAATTAATGACCGAAAAAATAAATTATTTTTGATAACACACATATGAAATAGGTAATACAAATAATCAACAACTTTTATGCTTAATTTGATTAGTAAGCTTCGGTTAACGGTAGGTTAATAATACTAGTTAATAAATTTCTTTCTTTTTGAAAGAGAGTTTAGTTGTGACGGGGAGTTTGTTATTAAAATGGTCATTCAACTATCCAAAATTACCTAATAAAAGTCATGTTTCTTTTGTTTGTAACACAAAAATCAGTTGACTGCGTATATAACACTCAAAAAGTCACTCAACCAGATTTTTCAAGCTTTTTGATGGCTAAATACCTATTTAACCTCCAAACTATTAGCCTTTATTTTTTTATTTTTTTAATTATATGATAATTTTTTTCTTTTTAATCTATATTATGGACTTACCTAAAAAACATATAAAATTTTATTATAAAGTAAAAAATTCAAGCATATATAATGTTGGAAAAATAAAATGATTAAGCACAAAATTAATTAGGATAATTTTCTCGTATCAACAAAAATCCAAAAATTTATTTGAGTACAGTAGGTTACTTCATTCTAGAAGTGGTTACTGCATCACAATCTGGATGTAGACGTCCTAAGAATTCTTAGTAGGCGTTTGGACATAAGAATTGGATGACATAGTTTGACTCGGCACGTAGTTTAAAAGTAAAAGAAGATCTTTTAAATTTGTGAATTTAAAAGCTTAATGGATAAAAGCTTTGTGGGATCATAATATTTATATGGTTATAAAAACTTTTCATCAAGGCTAGAATGAGTAAAATGAAGAATTTAAAGCTGAATTATTGCCAATTGTAGAAATGTGTCGTTCTTTTTAGAACGGACTAATAAAAAAAGTGTGTCATCTAAACTAAAACAGAAAGAGTATTTGAAATTTAGATATGGGACCATGACATTTGTCATCTAAATTTTTTATATATATTTTAAGTTTTACTTTTTTCATCTTTCGATTTTAGATTCAAATTTTTACAAGTTTCAAAGTTATGAGTTTGGAGGTTTATTTTTCGAAGTTTACGGGTTCGAAATTTCGCGGTTTCAAAAGTTTCGCGGTTCAAAAGTTTATGAAATTTGTGAGTTCGGAAGGTTGTTGGTTCGAAAGTTTAGGTCATAATTATTATATCAAAATTATTTATGAATACTCTTGAGTATTTTCCCTGATTCGCGTACCAAATACCAAAAAATGAATGAAATTACTACTTATTTTCTAAAAAAATATTTTTTATGAAAAACATTTTCCTTCGTACCCTACACACCCTTAAACAACTTCATACAAAGTCAAAACTCAAAATCACTATTTGTCTACATAGTGCATTACTTTGTTTTCCTTCAAAAAGCTAATAGTGGGAAATCTTATAAGTTCGAGAAAAATATTGAGAGTGTATATTAATTTTTTTACCTGATATTCAAGAATGTACTCGAATGCAAACATCTTAATTTTAATAAAAATAAATAGCGCTAAAGAAGTTTTAATTAAAAAGTAGTGATACTGTAAAATGGTAGCTAGGGATGCCAACGACGCAATTACGGCGAGTGTTCATAGTTCGGTTTGAATCAATTTTTTCTTAAAAAGAAACCAAATCAAGTAAGTCGGTTTTTCAAATATTAGAACCAAACCAAACCAATTAAGTCGGTTTTTCTCGATTCGGTTTATGTCGGTTTTTCGATTTTTTCGGTTATTTATCGGTTTTTTCTTAAATATAAGACATATACTACCAAACACATATTCCGGTAACCACATTTTCAACGTGACACTATCAAATCAATTGCCCTTTGAGAAATCTATTATTTACCAAAATATATTGATGAATAATTTAAGAACTCAATTAAAAATATATTTATTTTAACATGAAATGGATTCTTATACTTAACAAGAGAAAACTACCAATCAAACTAGAATATAAAGGTAAAGAACTGTACTAAAAGTGCAAACGATTAACATTCACCATAAAAATTTTGAAATTTTGTATAAATATATACATATATATAGGTGTAATAATAAATTTGAAATAGCTAATCCTATAGTCGGTTTGGTTCGATTATTTTTTGATTAAAATCAAAACCAAACCAAATTTGATCGGTTTTTAAAATTCAAAACCAAAACCAAACCAAACCAAAAAGTATCAGTTTTTTTGGTCGGTTTGGTTTGGTTTTCGGTTTGGTTCGGTTTTTCGGGTTTTTATGAACACCCCTAGGCTATATGATGTTCCATGCGTTTAATTTTAAATGATACTCCCTCCGTTCATATTAAATGAGGTACTTTCCTTTTTAGTCTGTTCCAAAATAAATGACACATTTCTAAATTTGGAAATAATTCAACTTTAAATTCCTCATTTTACCCATTTTACCCTTAATGAGAAGCTTTTATAACCACACAAAAGTCATGGCCCCACAAAGCTTTACCCCTTAAGTTTTTAAGACCATAAATTTTAAAAATCTTTTTTTTTTCTTAAACTCCGTGCCGAGTCAAATTACCTCATTTAATATGAAACGGAGGGAGTACACCTTCTTTATTAGTCTGTTTAAAAAAGAATAATATATATATTTTTATATTTGAAATCCTAATGAGAAACTTTTATAACCATACAAATATTATGACCCCACAAAGTTTTTTCCCCTTAAGATTTTAGGACCAC
Source organism: Nicotiana undulata (assembly GCA_005239495.1). NCBI lineage: Eukaryota > Viridiplantae > Streptophyta > Magnoliopsida > Solanales > Solanaceae > Nicotiana > Nicotiana undulata. Next base: position 4,553 of record ML279063.1, read on the forward strand.
ATGTTTGAAAAGTCTGGCTTCTTTTTTCTTAAACTATGTGTCAAGTCAATTTACATCATCTAAATTAAAACGGATGGAGTGTTGCATAAGTTTATTTTTTCAAATACTCCCTCCGGTCCAAAATAAGTGATTCTTTAGTCTTTTTTTGTGGTCCAAAATAAGTGATTTTTTACAGATTTCAAGAATGAATTAATTATTTTTTCCCTACATTGTCCTTGGAGTAAATAGTGTTGTAATATGTGTTAAGAGTGTTTATGTGAGATAGTAAAAGTTAATATGATCAATTTCATTATCAATTAATTTTTAAAAATAGATTTCTTAATTTATGTGAAAAAAATATTTAAAAAAATTATTTATTTTGGTCCGATACGACCATGGAATGTATACTTTCTACTACGCTACTTGGGCATTAAGGTTCATTTTGTTTGAAAAGCAATAAAGCATCCCCCACATAGATCGCACTTCCCCAAAGTGTGGTCTCCATCCCTGAAGCTTCTCTCGAGCTACGAGCCACACACACTTGGACAGTTGGATCCTATTTATACACAACCAACCTTCTCCTAAGCTCACAGCTCATGAGATCTTCGTATGTCTTGTTACCACATAGTATCTCATCAAACACACGCACAACCATTTAAGCCTCCTTCAAGATTCTTTTGCTTCTATTTCCAAAAATTCCATACTTACTATAATGGCCGGTCGATTTAGATTCATGTTCTGTTCCTATGTGTTGCTTGGAATCTTGTTTTTTCAAGGAATGGCGGAAGGATCAGGAATTTCATGGCCATTCCCACGAAAGTTGAGAGCAGAAACAGCGTCATTGTTGAGAAGAACAGAGAGTAGAATAGCTGAGGCGCCAATTTCAGAGGATACAGTAGCAGAGTCATTTGAAGAAGGAGAAGATGAAAGTGGAGAAGGACCCACCATTGGTGAAGCTCCGGAGAGTATTCTGAAAATGGAACATCATATTCATCATTCTGATAAGTCTGTTGCTGGAGGAGGAGTAATTATTGGTGGTCTTGTTACTGCTATTTTTGCTGCTGTTTATTGCTACATTAGGGTCACTAGAAAGAGAGATAAAGATCACAACAATAACAATAAACTTAGTGTAATTCCGCAGGTGGAGTCTGGGAGGGTAATATATACGCAGACCTTACCCTTACCCTATGAAGGTAAAGATGTTGTTTTTGATAGACCTTCGGTTCGATGAATGGTGAAAATAAAGTGACAAACAGTATCAACAGCAATGCAATAAGAGCAAATGACACAACATGTAATATTAAAGAACCAGAATGAAGATCACAAATGAGGTTGATTTTTTATTTTATTTTTGAAGAAAATATGTGAATATTAAATTTAGGAGTAGGATATAGTTCACTGTTTCAGGAAACTTTCTTTTAATTCATCTGGAATATTTCATATGAGAAAGTGTGGATGTTAGGACTTAGCAATAGGAGATTAGTACTGAAAATGCAAATTGAGGATTTTTCAAGCTAAATTGCATAATTGTTGACTACTACAGTACTACTTGTTGATAAAGTTCCAACAACTACTACTTGTTGCTGCAACTCTTCCTCCATACGGACACCTGACGTCGATTTTCCACCTAATTCTATATCTGCAACTTGATGATCATGTGATGCAAGAATTTAATGTTCGTGTCGAATGAAATCTTTAAAATGTTCAACCAATTGGTTTTCAATCTCCTCTGGTTTCCCAAGTTGATCATTACCCTAACCTAACTATACATCGTGTTGGTGTTAGTGCATTTAAATATTAAAATTATAATATTAAAGTGCATTATTTCTTGTGAAACAGTGCATTGAAATGGGTGCTAAACTAGGCTATATTAACTATGGTAGAAGACTAGTTAGCTTAGGAGTTAGTTAAAAGCACATGTTGTGCACGTGACTATGGGCTGCTTAGTAATGGTCAAAAATCAATTTGGCATTTCTGTAAAGATACTAAGATCAAACAATGGCACATAATTTTTCAGCTCACAAAGTAGTGAAATGTTGTCTTCTTTTGGCACAGTTCATCAAAGTAGTTGTGTCTACATCCCTCAACAAAATGGAGTAGTTGAGATAAAGCATAGACACATTTTAGAAGTGGCAAGAGCTCTAAAGATTCATAGTTCAGTACCAGTAAAATTTTGGGGAGAATGTGTGAAGACTGATGTGTATTTGATCAATAAATTGCCTACTGCTGTATTAGATGGAAAATCACCATATGCATTACTCTATGGTAAAGAACCTAGATTAGATCAACTGAGGGTGTTTGGATGTCTATGTTATGCGAGCAATTTGCCCAGAGGTGACAAACTAGCCCCAAGGGCAAGAAGAACAGTGTTGATGGGGTACTTTGAGGTTCAGAAAGGATATAGGCTATGTGACCTTGACACCAAAACCTTTGTTGTTACTAGAGATGTAAGTTTCAGAGAAAGAATTCTCCCTTTCAGAAACATGCCAGTTGAACATGAGGAGGAAGTCTTATTCATGCAGGTGAATGATGCACCAACACCATCAGAACATCCTCCTATGATGCAGCAGGACAATGACACCAATGCAGTAGGTGAAGAATCAGCAGAGCAACCAATAGTTGAACCTCCTATCATTGACAATCAAGAGGCAACTGAGTCAAATGACAGTTCAACTTTTCAACCTGCTGAGGACTATGCAGATATTCGTGATCAAATGAAGACATTGGATACTATAGTGCAAGGAGTTGAAGAAGAGGCTTTTCCTATGGAACAGTCTGTTCCCATTGAAGCAACCACAGAATGTAGCAGAGACAAAAGAATCATTAAGCCACCAATATGGCTTAAAGATTATGTACTTCCTAAAAGCAATGTTCCTAATTGCTTATATCCTATCAGTAACCATGTGAAATATGATCATCTATCCACTAGCTATCAGGAGTACCTCAACATGTTTTCAGCACCAATAGAACCCAAGAATTTTAAGGAAGCTTCTCAAGATTCGAAATGGATTGAAGCTATGCAGCAAGAAGTGAATGCTCTAGAATAGAACCAGACCTGGGAGCTGGTAGACTTGCCAAAAGGGAAGCAGGTAGTTGGATCAAAGTGGGTGTACAAGGTCAAATACAAACCTAATGGAGAGGTGGACAAATACAAGGCCAGACTTGTAGCAAAAGACTACACTCAGCAAGAAGGTTTGGACTATCATGACCTTCTCACCCGTTGCAAAAATGGTGACTGTCAGAACAGTGATCAGTGTAGCAGCCTCAAGAAATTGGCCATTGTATCAGATGGATGTGAATAATGCTTTTCTACAGGGAGGCTTGATAGAAGAAGTCTACATGGACCTACCTCAGGGGTTTCAAAAGCAGGGGGATTATAAAGTGTGTAAACTTTTGAAGTCACTATATGGTCTAAAACAAGCCTCTAGACAATGGAATATCAAACTTACAGATGCATTACAATCAGCTAAGTACAGACAAAGCCCTCATGATCATTCTTTATATACAAAGAAAGAAGGTGAGGAATTGGTCATTGTCCTAGTGTATGTGGATGATCTGTTTATTACTGGAAACATCAGAAGATTGATTGATCAAACAAAACCTGTACTGCATAACAGTTTCAAAGTCAGACCTGGGAGAACTAAGGTATTTTCTAGGCATTGAAGTTTTAAGATCACCAAATGGTATACTACTTAATCAGAGGAAGTACACTTTGGAGTTGATTTCTGATGTTGGATTGAGTGGAGCTAAACCTGTTAACACACCTTTAGAGACAAATGCCAAATTCACTACTGTTGACTATGATGAACATGTCCATATGCCAATCCCTATCAAAGGCTCATTGGAAAACTACTCTACTTGACCATCACCAGACCTGACATTAGCTTTGTTGTTCAGATCCTAAGCCAATTCATGCAGCATCCCAAGACTTTTCACTGGGAAGCTGCACTTAGACTCGTTAGGTATCTAAAGGGGTCACCAGGTCAAGGCATTTTGTTGAAGAACAGTCCTTGCACATAGGTGACTGCATTTTGTGATAGTGACTGGGCAGCATGCCCAAACACTAGGAGGTCTATAACTAGTTACATCATAAAATTGGGAGACTCTATCATATCATGGAAATCAAAGAGACAACACACTGTGAGTCGAAGCTCAGCCGAGGCAGAATATAGGAGCATGGCAGGCCCAATTTCTGAGGTAATATGGCTAACAGGGCTGTTGAAAGAGCTAAATGTGAGTGTCACCACACCTGTGAAGCTGTTTTGTGATAGTAAGGCAGCCATACAAATTGCCTCTAATCCTATCTTTCATGAAAGGACAAAGCACATTGAAATCGATTTCCATTTAGTAAGAGGCATGATCAAAGAAGGTTTGATAGTTCCTGAGCATGTCAGTACCAATCACCAAATAGCAGACTTGTTGACCATGGCCCTAGGTACTGCTCAGCATCAGTTCCTTTTATCCAAGCTTGGAGTGATCGATGTATTCCACCCTCCATCTTGAAGGGGAGTATTGAAATGGGTGCTAAACTAGGCTATGTTAACTATGGTAGAAGACTAGTTAGCTTAGCAGTTAGTTAGTGCACTGTTAGGAGTTAGTTAAAAGCACATGATGTGAACGTGACTATGGGCTGCTTCCTTTATAAAAGCAGCATTGTATTCTTCAGCAAAGAATAAGAATTCATTCTCTTCTTCCTCTCTTCTCTGCATCTAATTCTAGAAGATTCTGCTTGCATGTGCCCTAATTCACTGCTCCATTAATGGAATAGTGAAAGCTTCATCGATGCAGTAATTTGTTCACAGTGGTTATAAATTGAAAAGAAAGTGATCATTATTTTGGTGTAACTCTTGAAACCACTAATGCCATTATCTACCACTAATTACCCACTAAAAATTATATTTTATAACCACCAACCCATGTTTTACAATTTTATTATCGCACTACCTTATTTATTTCATGTAAGATCGCCTATAAATAGTGGTGTTTCTTTCATATGTTTGGTGTGTGAAAGTATGGTAGTGTGTTGGAAAAGTGAACTTGGTGTAGTGAAAAGAGAGTTAAGAGAAGGAGAAAATCTATGTCTTCAATTTATTCTCTACAAAAGAGGATATTATTTTTGTTGAAGTCGGGTTGTTGTATCCTGGAGGGGACAAGTCATGAGTATTACTGCTGGACCGGTGAAGATACTACCGCAGTGGGCTTGAATCTCCTTAAAAAAAGCGAGATATCCGCGCCTCAGCCTGAAGAATATTTTTTTTATTTTTTTCATCTTATGTTTCAACTGTATTTTATTGTAATTTCACCAATAATTTTAAGGACATTAAAAAAAAAATTAATGCAGTTGAAAAATAGCGGATATCAAGGTAGAAGTTCTCTCTCTTTAAGAGTCATGAGATACAAGGGTAAAGTATTTTCTACTTTCTTAGCTCAAGCGAAGGTAAGGTATAAACATTTTTACCTTATATTTTTCATGAATATGTGATATATTTTTTAATAAAAAATAAATTTTATAATGCTAAAATAGTGGGGGTAAAAAAAATCTTGCATGAATAATTTGAGTATTCATGCATGAGTGAAAGTTGATTAAATCAAAAAGTATGATGGGTGCATCTATCATAAGTCTTGAAATAATTCACATGTTTATTATTTGCTTCTATAATGATGATTTATTAATATTTGGTTAACATGAGTGTTATTGGTGAAACTAAAAGTATGCTTAGTAGCCATTTTGACATGAAAGATTTGGGTGAGGCGAATTTCATTCTTAGAATGAAAATTTAATAAAACATGTGATGCAAGTTTCCTTGATCAGTCACATTATGTTGAGAAAATTTTGGGAAAAAATAATTTATTGATTGCAAGCATGTTGTAACTTCTTTTGATTCAAGTGTTCACTTATTTCTTGTAAAAAGTGATAATGAAGTGATAAATCAAAAGGAATATGCTAGCGTAATTGGAAGCTTGAGAATATGTGACTGATTACACTTGAAGGTTTTTCTGATGCAGATTGGAACATTTTATCTTTGAGACGTGGTGTTATTTGTTGGAAATTAAAAAAAAATAGTTGCTAACTCTACCATGGAGGCTGAGCTAATTGTTTTAGCTTCAGTTAGTGAGGAAGCGAATTGGTTGAGAGATTCATTATTTTAAATTCTTTATTTTGAAAAAACTAATTCCTCCTATTTTAATTCATTGTGATTGCACCGCTACTATTGGTAGAGTACAAAATCGTTATTACAACAGTAAATCCAGACCTACAATGAGAAAATATAATATTGTGTGATGTTTGAAAAGTGGAAAAATTGATGTTGATTATGTGATAATTTTGCAGATCCACTAACCAAGGCCTTGACAACATAAAGGGTCTGGAGTACATCGAGGGGGATGAGATTGAAGCCCATAAACTCATAAGTCATATATGAAGAAACTCAACCTGGGGACTAGAGATCCTATAACCAGGTTCAATGGGAAGAACGAATCGTATGATGACTTGGTTTGAAATGCACTATTTTTTTTATTCTTCCATCCCTGTGGTGTGAGTGCATTTATCCTGTAATGATTTGCGAGGTTGAGTTTTATTAACTCTTAATGAAAATCTGTAGCTTGTATGAGTTGAGTGTTAGAGTTACAGGAGCACCCTTGACAGATTTCACCTATGTGAGTGTGGAAGTAGGCCGCTTCCTATGAGAATTGAGCTTGTTCTCAAAAACACTCATAAAAATCGGTATAACACAAGTCCGTAATGTGTTGGCTAATAAAGCTCATGTCAACACCTTGATTATTATGTGTAAGCAGTGATATTTTATTTCCCTAAAGCAGTCATAGTTCAAGTTTGAGACCACTACTGACTCAGAATAAAGATCGTTGTTTTGCTAAGTGGAGGTTCAATGTAGAGCACACATTCATTATGCATGATAGTCTCCCTTCAACTAGTAAACTCTCTTATTTTAATATTAAAATAAGTGGGGGAATGTTGGTGTTAGTACATTTTAATATTAAAATTATAATATTAAAGTGCATTATTTCTTGTGAGATAGTGGTTATAAATTGGCAAGAAAGTGGTCATTAGTTTGATGTAACTCTTGAAACCAATAATGCCATGATCTACCACTAATTACCCACTAAAAAGTATATTTTGTAATCACCAACCCATGTTTTACAAATTTTTTATCTCACTGCCTTGTTATTTATTTCATGTAAGAGATCTACATCTATAAATAGTGGTATTTTTTCCATGTGTTTGGTGTGTAAAAGTATGGTAGTGTGTTGGAAAAGTGAACTCGGTGTAGTGAAAAAGAGAGTTAAGAGAAGGAGAAAATCTATGTCTCCAACTTATTCTCTACAAAAGAGAATATTTTTTTTTGTTGAAGGAAGGTGTTCATATTGGTGGATCTTTGGACTCAACAACTTGTCCAGAGTTTGTTCGAGTCATACGACGTTGTCGAGCTGTTGTATCCTGAAGGGGACAAGTCAAGAGTATTACTGTTGGGCCGGTGAAGATACTACCACAGTGGACTTGAATCTCCTTAAAGATAGCGAGATATCCACACCTCAGCCTGAAGAATATTTATTTATTTTTTCTTCATCATATTTTTCAACTGAAATTTATTGTAATTTCACCAAGACATCGGAACACCTTGTATTCTCTAGGCTCAACATGTCGGAACAAGAAACGTTCATCTAGCGCTACTTTACTCATAGGAAGGGATTTAATTGAAACCAGAACTATAATAGAATGGATAGATGAAATATTGGAGACAAAATGAGGAAATATTGGTGGAATCCCCTGTACACCACATAGAAAAAGATAATCCGCCATTTGCTGATTTCCATATAAGAAGCATTATTAATGTGAAGCCGATTTCTCTATTGTTTTGAAGCCGAGAGTTATAACTAGAGCGCAAGCAACCATGAGGAAGTAATTCAACTCGGGGATGTAAACCTGACCCTCGTGCTTTGCAGATGTGTGAATTACCTTCACCCATGTGAAACAACCTAGACTTTGGGCCTGAGCCACAATAGAAAAAGCTCCAGATATCATTGCTTGACTTGCAATAATGGCCGCAACAGCAGCCACTACAAATGTTGGCCAGTAAAGTGGACCTGTAAGTGGCACCAACATCAAAATGGTTTCATCCATATCACATCAAAAAGGGAAGCTCGGTGCATATGCGCGTCCGAAGGGCCGCTAGTGTAGCAGCATACCCTGCATTTCTGCAAGCTGTAAGGTGAGAGCAATGCTGGAAATACGATAGCATTGTAAAAAGATACTTACATAAATTGCTAGAGTAATTCTTTAGCATCCTGTTATATACTACAGATTTTTTTCTTTTTTTGGGTATTTGTGACAAACAAATTAATACGTCACGAAATCTACTTTATGCAACAGCCAACAGGCTTCACAAAAACAGGCGTAGCAAATATTTTTTAACTGATTATCGCCTTGCCCTAGTGGCTTTAATTAGTGACCTGAGATGCAAGGAGTGACAACTCCATCACCAATTACCGTACAAGTTCCAAGGATGGCGACGAAGACAAGAAATATTTTTGCAAATTGACTCTTTTTCAAATTATGTCTGATCTTCTGAGCTCGTCTAAATTGATTAGATGGTATCTCTAGATTATAGGGTGAAAGCTCTCTGTCATCTGGTTCTTGATTTGGGATGAGACTCACTTTTGCATATCAACATATTAAGGAATACAACGCAAATGCTCCCCCTGCATTCAATATCCGGTCAAATGGTGCCTGATAATAGGCTAAAATTGTATAGTTTGACTTATGTTTATACTCTAACTTAATGATGCTTTACTGCCTTAAGTGTGTTAAATAATGATAAAATTGACCCTAATGGTGATTTTTGTGTTTCACAGGAGTAAAAGACCGTAACGGAAACTTATGATGGTGATCCGGACAACAATTGGAGTAGAATAGACCATGGGGTACCTTGTGGGTGATTTAAAGGTTGAAGACTCGATGAGCAGTGAAGAACCCCATTAGCGCGGCATTAGCGCGCCCGCGCTAGTCCAGCTATCCGGAGGCAGTATGTAACTCAACTAGCGCGGGCATTAGCGCGGGATTAGCACGCCCGCGCTAGTCCAGGCCCGTGAAACACAAACAGAAGGGTAATTTCGGAAATCCAAGGCCAATTCACACAAACTATAAAAGGCTCAATTCGTCCAAGAGACCTGCAATCAGGTTTTTTAGAGTTATAACAAGAAAAGAAAAGGGCAAGAGGCAAGGAGGCAATTTGGGCATCAATCTATATCTTCCTATTTTGTTCTTTTGCAAACTATGAATTCTTTTGTAGTTTTTATCATTGTTATGAGTAGCTAAATCTTTTGACCTAAGGTTTTGGTGGAACCGTTGAGGATGAACTCGTTGTTATATTAATATAGTTTTGATTTAGTTGTTAATCTCTATTTGTCCAACTACGTTCTTGTTGTAGTTGATTGAAAGGCCATCAATTAGTTGTTCCTATTTATTATGTATCTGCTTGAGAAAGAGTGCATATTTAGGTAGTTGTTTGAACAACAACACTCCCGGAGTATAGGCGAGAGTCATAACCGAGGGTTTAGAGGTTGGATTAAAGATAACGATACCTCGGGTGCAATCTAAAGTGAGCTGTAATGTGAATCTAGCTAGCGTAGCTTGAGAGAGTGCGTCTAGTAAATTATCATAATTGCTTGAGAGAGATTTATGATAACTGGAGAGTTCATGATTGATAGAGACAACTAAGTCAAAACTATAGNGTGAACTGTAATGTGAATCTAGCTAGCGTAGCTTGAGAGAGTGCGTCTAGTAAATTATCATAATTGCTTGAGAGAGATTTATGATAACTGGAGAGTTCATGATTGATAGAGACAACTAAGTCAAAGCTATAGGAAACATATAACTGGGAGAATCAACAACGGGGAAAACCATTACCTTAGACCTTTATTCCAATTGTTTACAACTGCTTGTTAGTTACTCTTAGTTTTGTAGATTCAGTTAGCTGTAGTAGTAATCACACCACCAATTGTTATTCATAAAGTTTGAGGAGGTTGACTAATAAGAATTTAGTACTTTAAAAGCTTCTATTGATACGTTAATTCCTTGTGGGATTCGACTCTGGGCATAATACCCCGGATTATATTTGCAACGTCCGCTTAGTCTTTTATTAGACACTGTTGAGCGTGATCAAATTTTGGCGCCGTTGCCGGGGACTTAACGGTATTATCAATTGTAGTTGGAAGAAAATATACAAAAAATCTTAATTATAGTCAAGTTTCTTTGATTTCACTCATTTATTGAACTTCTAATGTTTGTTGAACCGGTGGTACAGGTGCATGCCTAGGAATTCTTCGAGAACTGGTGACATTTTTTACGCTTTACCAGACCCCGAAAAAGTTTTCAGGGTCTTGAACAGAGCCAATCGGAGAAGCAAACGACAGACAAACATTGAACCAATAAAACCTGATATGGCAGAACTGAACAACAAAGTTAATATTGATGATGAGATTATTGGTGATGGGCTGGTCAACCCTGTAGCAAGAAATGCTGCGCCTCTGGCGCCCATTGCACCTGAGGCGCCACTATATGACTGGGCGCAACCCACAACTGATAACTTGGCAACCGCGATTGTGGTCCCCCAGATTGAAGCAGAGTCTTTTTAGATCACGAATAATATGCTGCATTTGTTGCAGAATAAGGGGATATTTTCGGGGTCATATGCCGAGGACCCTCAACAACATTTGAAGAACTTCCTGTCCATATGCAAAACCCAACGGCAGCCGAATGTTACCCCAGAAGCACTAAGACTGTTATTGTTTCCGTTCTCGGTAACAGGTGTTGCTCAGACTTGGCTTAATTCCCTCCCTATCAACTCTATTACAACATGGGAGGAATTGGTCAAGCAATTTCTAGGAAAATTTCATCCGCCTAACAAAACAACACAGCAAATAGATGAGATAATAAGCTTCAGACAGAAGCCCATGGAAACACTACAAGAGACATGGGAGAGATTTAAAGGGATGCTGGTTATCTGCCCGCATCATGGTATTCCTGAGAATATATTGGGATAGAGATTCTACATGGGTCTAGCAGATAGTGTGAAAGCCAATGTTGATGCATCAGCAGATGGAGCTTACCTCAGCAAAACATGGAGAGAGTGTCAGATCTTACTCGACACAATGGCACAAAATTCTGGGTGGACTACTAGGGGTGCTCCAATTACCCCAATTGTTCACTCAGTGCCATTAGACCTGTCAAACAATATGGCTGAGAATATGGCTACATTAATGACACAGATGAGTATCCTCACAAAGAAGGTAAAGGAGTCAGGGATTAAGCAGCAAGTTCACATTGTAGATACTACTAATGGGGGATTATGCACATCTCGCATTAGTCAACCGATGGGTAATCACTGGAATGCAGACTGCAATCACATTCCTTATTCAGAAGACATGAACTATGTGTTGAATTACGGAGGCCAGAGACAAGGGGGTCAGACATGGGGTCAGCAGGTTCAACCGTATAGACCACCTCACCAGCAACACAACAATGGGAACATGGGTTCCATGAGACCTCAGGGTAACATGGAACCTTACCAACGATCTCAGGGTTACAACAACCAGACTCAGCAACAGGCATACAATCCCCCTCAGCAACAACATGGGGGGAGACAAGAAGATGGGTTCTCTAGGTTAGAAGCTATGATGCAACAAGTTATTGGCTCAACTGCCAAAATCAGTGAAAGAGTAGATGCCCATGACTCATCCTATTAAAAATATTGAGGTACAGTTGGGGCAAATTTCAAATGCAGTGAATAATCGTCCTCATGGAACTTTACATGCTGACACTCAAGTGAATATAAGGGACCAGGGCCCTAAGCAACTAATGGCAGTGAGTCTCCGCAATGGTAGAGATTTGGACTTGGAACAGGAGATGGTACGTGAAATTAGGCAGACAGATACACTTGTGCCAGTACCTATTGAAATTGATGAATCTACTCCATTGACCAAAGTCCCAGTACAACCAGCTGAAGGAGAATCCAGGGGGCAGAATGAAGTTGAAAAAGAGTTAGAGGAAACCCCAGAGCCAGCATCAGAAGTAATAGTAGAAAGGGAGAGAAGACAGATAACAGAAAAAAAGACCACCAGCACCATACCCTCAAAGGATGGCGAAATACCAGAAGGATGAGCAGTATAAAAAGTTCTTGGACATTTTAAAGCAAATACAGGTAAATATCCCATTGATAGATGCATTGAAAGAAATGCCTGGCTATGCTAAGATGATGAAGGACTTGATGTCCCAAAAATTTGATTTCCAAGACTTGGCTACTATCACTCTTACTCAGACTTGCAGTGTGGTGGTGTCGCGTCCTATTGCCGAAAGGTTGTCTGACCCAGGGAGTTTTACAATCCCTTGTACCATTGGTAACTTTGCTTTCACCAAAGCTCTATGTGACTTGGGGGCCAGCATTAATCTGATGTCACTGGCCATCTATAAAAGATTGGGTATCGGTAGAGCTAGGCCTACATCCATGCTGCTGCAACTTGCTGATAGGACGGTGAAGAGACCATCCGTCATTCTGGACGATGTGTTAGTGAAAGTGGGGAAGTTTGTGTTCCCTGCAGACTTTGTGATATTAGACTGTCGGGTGGACGAGGAAATTCCCATAATCCTGGGAAGGCCATTCTTGGCCATAGGTAGGGCCCTTATTGATTGCGAGACTGGGGAGCTCAAGATGAGGCTTAATGATGAAGAAATCACGTTCAATGTGCAAAAGTCTATGAGGCGACCGAGTGAGTTCGCCAACTGCTCTCTAATAGATGTCGTGGACGTGATACTGGACGAGACGATGCATCCTTGACTGTTGAGGACACTTTGGTTGCATGTTTGATGAACTTAGATGATGCGAATGGTGAGGAACTAGCAGAGTGGGTATTAGCATTGGAAGGAAAAAGGGTATGGACGAGGGCTCTCGAAATCGAACCACTACACTTGGAAAAGAGAGAGAGTCCGCCAACCAAGCCCTCAGTTGAAGAACCACCCAAATTAGAGCTGAAACCATTGCCAGCTCATCTCAGGTATGCTTTTCTAGGCCCAAACTCTACATTACCTGTTATTATCTCATCTGGGTTGTTAGATGTGCAGGAATAACAGTTACTACAGGTACTGTCAGAATGTAAGACTACCATTGGTTGGACCATGGCAGATATCAAGGGGATCAGCCCAGCTTATTGCATGCATAAGATTCTCCTGGAAGAGGGACAGAGACCTTTCAGGGAACACCAAAGGCGATTGAACCCAAATATGAAGGAAGTGGTGAAGAAGGAAATTATAAAGTTGTTAGATGCGAGAATCATTTTCCCCATATCTGACAGCAGCTGGGTTAGCCCAGTACAGTGTATACCAAAGAAAGGTGGTATGACGGTGGTAAAGAATGATAAAAACGAGCTTATATCCACTAGACGGTGGAGAATATGCATGGACTACAGAAAATTGAACCTTGCCACTTGAAAAGACCACTTCCCACTTCCTTTCATTGATCAGATGCTCGACAGGCTAGTAGGAGGTCTCACTTTTGTTTCCTTGACGGGTACTCGGGGTACAACCAGATTTCCATTGCCCCGGAGGATAGGGAAAATACCTCATTCACATGCCCTTACGGGGTGTTCTCTTTCAGGAGAATGCCATTTGGCCTCTGTAATGCACCCGCAACATTCCAACGGTGCATGATGGCCATTTTCACAGACATGGTGGAGGATATTATGGAAGTCCTCATGGACGATTTCTTAGTGGTGGGAAATTCGTTTGATGACTGCCTAACAAATTTAACTCGTGTACTGAAGAGGTGCATCGAGACGAATTTAGTGCTGAATTGGGAGAAGTGCCATTTTATGGTACATGAAGGAATCGTCTTGGGGCACTTATTGTAGAGTAAAGATATTGAGGTGGACAAATCCAAAATCGACATGATAGAAAAAAATTCCACCCCCCACGTCAGTCAAGGCTATTCGTAGCTTCCTAGGGCACGCCGGATTCTACCGGCGATTCATTAAGGACTTTTCCAAAATTGCCAACCCCCTCTGTAAGTTGCTCGAAAAAGATAACCCATTTGTGTTTTCTGATGATTACAGGGTGGCTTTTGAAGAACTAAAGAAGCGGTTAGTCACAACACCGATTATAGTTGCTCCCGATTGGGAGCAACCGTTCGAACTCATGTGTGATGCGAGTGACTACGATGAGGGAGCCGTGTTGGGTCAGCGCGAAGATAAGGTAATGCACCCAATTTACTACGCAAGTAGGACATTGAGTGGAGCTCAGCTGAATTACACGGTAACTGAAAAAGAAATGTTGGCTGTCGTGTTCGCCTTCGACAAGTTCAGGTCTTACTTGATCGGGTCGAAGGAGATTGTGTACACTGATCATGCAGCCATTCGGTACTTGGTTGATAAAAAAGAGTCTAAGCCGCGCCTAATTCGTTGGGTGCTGCTTCTGCAAGAGTTTGACTTGGAGATTCGTGACCGTAAGGGCACGGAGAACCAAGTCGTTGATTATTTGTCACGCCTTGAAGGTGCTGAAAATGTGACTGAGTCTGAGGATATTCTGGAAACCTTTCCAGATGAGCAGCTGCTAGCCACAAGTGTGGATGAGGTGCCATGGTATGCAGATATTGCCAATTACCTGTCCTGCGGCATTGACCCTTATGATCTCTCCTCCGTGCAAAAGAAACGATTTTATCGTGACTGCCAAAACTACTATTGAGACGAACCGCATTTGTTTAGAATTTGTATGGATAATATGATCCGGATTTGCGTCCTCGAGATAGAACAATTTTCTGTTTTGCAGGCCTGTCACGCGTCACCATATGGGGGACACTTCGGAGGAATTCGGACGGCAGAAAAGGTGTTAGAGGCCGGTTTCTACTGGCCAACAATTTTCAAGGATGCTCATCAATGGGTAAAGGGATGCAACGAATGCCAACTAACGGGAAACATATCATGTCGACATGAGATGCCCATGAACCCAATTCAGGAAGTTGAGGTGTTCGATGTTTGGGGAATAGACTTCATGGGCCCCTTCGTCAGCTCTTACGGCAATAAGTATATACTTGTTGCTGTAGATTATATGTCCAAATGGGTAGAAGCTGCAGCATTCCCCACCAATGATTCGAGAGTGGTGGTGGGGTTTTTGAAGAAGAATATATTCACCCGGTTTGGGATTCCGAGAGCCATCATTAGTGACGGGGGCACACACTTTTGCAATCGTGTCTTCGAGAAGTTGCTAGCTAAATATGATGTGCGCCACAAGGTGGCAACCCCGTATCACCCCCAAACAAGCGGACAGGTAGAGGTCTCCAACCGTGAGATCAAGAGTGTGCTCACGAAAACTGTAAACGCCACAAGAACAGATTGGGCGAAAAAGCTTGACGATGCACTCTGGGCCTATAGAACTGCATTCAAAACACCAATCGGTATGTCACCATACAAGTTGGTATTTGGGAAGGCTTGTCACCTGCCTGTGGAGCTAGAACATCGAGCTTGGTGGGCACTATAGCAATTGAACATGGACCCTGATGTTGCTGGGGAAAATAGACTGACGGAGCTGCATGATCTTGAGGAGTTCAGATATCACGCCTTTGAAAGCACGAGACTCTACAAGGAAAGAATGAAGCGGCTACAAGACAGGCACATTGTGGACAGAAATTTCAAACCAGGAGACAAGGTATTATTGTACAATTCCAGGTTAAGACTGTTTCCTAGTAAGCTTAAGTCCCGATGGTCTGGGCCGTTCAATGTTACCGAAGTGTTACCGTCTGGGGCTGTGGAAATAACCAGTGAAAATGGCGCCAAAACCTTCAAGGTTAATGGCCAACGACTCAAACTGTATGTGGGAATGTATGAAACAAAAGAAGTATCGGTGGTGCATCTTGATGAACCACCGAGGTTGAGAGATCCTTAAATGCGCTTACTCTGCGTCGTGCCGCAACATTAAATCAGGCGCTTCATGGGAGGCAACCCATTGATTGTTGTACTCGTCGTGCCGCGATGTTAAAACAAGCGCTAGTTGGGAGGTAACCCAACGTTTATAGTGTTTTTAGGAAGAGATACTAACGTGTGCAGGTGTTAGAGAAAAAGGGCGAGCAAGAGCTCCCATGAAGGAAGTAAAATGACATGAAGCACTAGGAACACCTGGGCTAGCGCGCCCACGTTAAGCCAGCGCTAAGGCCGCGCTAGTCAGGTTTCTCACTGCCCCAATAATTTTTCCACTAGCGCGGCCGCGCTAATCCCATGCTAGTGAGGTTTCTCACTGCCCCAATAATTTTTCCACTAGCGCGGCCGCGCTAAGCCCGCGCTAGTGAGATTTCTCACTGCCTTATTTGCCTCAGACTAGCGCGCCCGCGCTAGCCTGCTCGCCATCAGGTAAGTTACATTTTTTTTAATTGTTACTTTTTGTTTATTTATTTTAATTTCCATAACCCCATTAATATATTCAACCTACCCCCACCGCCCCACCTTCCCATATTCCCCCTCTCCTTCTCTCACTACAACACTATTAAACCCTCCCCCTTCTTCTTCTTCTTCTTCTTCTTCTTCTTTTTCCCTTCCTCACTTTCCCCTCCCCATCCCCACTTAGAAGGCTGTACCCTTGTAACGACCCGGTCCGTCATTATACAGTATACATATCTATTCCCTTATTTCTGTCTTGTAGTAGCTCGGTTAGACTGTTCATGAAGTGTTGGGGTTGGTCGGTTCGGATTCGGAGGGAAAATAGAGTGGATTGGGACACTTAGTCTCTAACAAGAGCTTTAGGGTTGGAAAAGTCAACCCGAAGTTGACTTATTGGTAAACAACCTCGGAATGCGGGTTTTATGGTTCGGATAGCTTCGTTAGGTGAATTGGGACTTAGTAGTGTGTTCAGAATATTTTTAGGGTGCCCGGTGTAGAATGAGCCTTGAATTGGCGAAGTTAGTATTTTGGCGAATTCCGGTTGATAGGCGTGATTTTTATCCGAGGGTCGGAATGGGATTCTGAGAGTTGCTGTAGCTTCGTTACGTCATTTTGGACTTGCCCGCAAAATTTCAGGTCATTCAGAGATGGTTTGGTTGGGTTTTTGCTCAAATGCGTGTTTCAGAAGTTTTAGGAAATCATAGGCTTGAATTGGATGAGAATTTATGGTTTTGATGTTGTTTTTGGTGTTTTTATGACTCGAAAAAGTTGGAATAACCATGTTTGATATGTTGGTATGTTTGGTTGGGGTCTCGAGGGGCTCGGGTTTGATTTCGGGTGTTAAACGGAGAATTTGGAACTTGAAATGCAGTTGAAGCTGCTGTTGCTGGTGCGATCGCACCTGCGATGCTTGGGCCGCAGGTGCGGATATCGCAGGCGCGAAAAGGATGGCGCAGGTGCGAGGTTTGGTCGCTGGGGCGGAAGGAAGATCGCACCTGCGAGGTCGCAGGTGCGGGAGATGGGGTCGCTGGCGCGGGCTCTGGGTTTTAAGTGAAGAATCGCTGGTGCGGTCAATATGTCGCCCTTGCGGGCCCGCTGTTGCGATAAATAGGCCGCAGGTGCGAAAGAGGTCGCAAGGGCGGATGGAGGTCCGCACCTACGATGTCGCAGGCGCGGGAAAAGTATCGCGGATGCGGGAGCTGGGCAACTTAAGTGGTTTTCGCAGGTGCTGTTGAAAGGTCGCACCTGCGGATTCGCAGGTGCGAGAAAAGCACCGCTATTTCGGAAATGCCTGGGCAGAACCTATAAAAGGCAGCCTTCGCAAAATTAGTCTTCTTTCACCATTTTTACACACGGATTGGAGGTTTTGAAGGGGTTTGAAGAGGGATTTCATTGTTTCTTCAAGGAGGTAAGTTTATTGGACTCAAAACTCGTTATATTGTGCATTAAGAACGATTTTAGGTTGAAATCTTTGGTAAAAACAGTAGAAAAATGGTGGTTAGGGCTTGGGTTTAAGAGAAGAAGAATGGGGGAATTGGAGGACCATTTGAGGTCCGATTTTCGTGTTCTTGGTATGGTTAGACTCGGGAAAAGACAAGGAACCTAATGTTGTGAAAATTTCTGACTTTCGAGACGTGGGCCCGAGGGCCGGGTTTTGACCGAATTCGGGATTTTTGGTATTTTTGCTAAATTTTGATTGGGGGATTGTTTCTTAGCACATTGTGACACTATGTAATTGATTATTGATAGATTTGGAGCATTTGGAGGCCGATTCTCGAGGAAAGGGCCCGGCAGAGTAGAGTTGAGCCGGTTTCGAGGTAAGTAACAACTTCAACCTTGGAACTGAGGGGTTTGAAACCCCAATGTACATGCTAATTCATGATAGTTACTATGATATACTCACCGAGTGACGGGCATATGAGTGTTGGTTGATTTGTTGTGGCTCGGCTTATCCCCAGGCACGGTTTA
>ML279064.1:0-24684 GCA_005239495.1 Nicotiana undulata
CTCATCAGACCATCTGAATGGAGCACCCTTTTGGGTCAATATGGTCAAAGGCGAAGCAATAGATGAGAATCCATCCACAAAGCGACGGTAATATCCTGCCAAACCAAGGAAACTCCTAATCTCTGTAGTTGAGGACGGTTTGGTCCAACTCTGCACCGCCTCAATCTTCTTCGGATCAACCTGAATACCCTCGCTGGACACCACGTGCCCCAAGAAAGCTATTGAACCAAGCCAAAACTCACACTTTGAGAATTTTGCATAAAGCTTCTCCTCCCTCAACCTCTGTAACACAACTCTCAAATGCTGAGCATGCTCCTCCAGGCTACGAGAATCTACCAGGATGTCATCAATGAACACAATGACGAAAGAATCAAGATAAGGCTGAAACACGTTGTTCATCAATTGCATGAACGCGGCTGGGGCATTGGTCAGCCCAAATGGCATAACCATAAACTCATAATGACCATATCTGGTCCTAGAAGCAGCCTTCGAAATGTCAGAATCCCGAATCTTCAACTGATGATACCCGGACCTCAAGTCAATCTTAGAGAACACTCTAACTCCCTGAAGTTGGTCAAACAAGTCATCAATAAGGGGCAATGGATACCGGTTCTTTACCATAATCTTATTTCAGCTAACGATAATCAATGCACATGCGCATGGAGCCATCTTTCTTTTTCACAAACAACACCGTTGCACCCCAAGGTGACACACTAGGCCGAATGAACCCCTTATCCAAGAGTTCTTGAAGCTTCTCTTTCAATTCTTTCAACTCTGCTGGTGCCATACGATAAGGTGGAATAGAGATAGGTTGGGTGCCTGGCACAAATTCAATACCAAAATCAACATCCCTGTCAGGTGGCATGCCTGGCAGGTCTGCTGCAAATACGTCCGGAAAATCATGAACCACAGGAACAGAATCAACAGAAGGAGTCTTACTACTAACATCCCTTACAAAAGCAATATAAGATTCACATCCTTTCCCAACCATACGATGAGCCTTCAAATAAGAAATCACTCTTCTAGGCACATGCTCTATAGACCCTCTCCACTCAAATCTAGGAACTCCGGGCATAGCCAGGGTCACGGTCTTAGCGTGACAATCAAGAATAGCATGACATGGGGATAACCAATTCATGCCCAGTATTACATCAAAATCAACCATACTGAGTAACATCAAGTCCACTCGGATCTACAGACCCCCAATAGATATAACACACGACCGGTACACACGGTCCACAATAATAGTATCGCCTACCAGAGTCGAAACATGAACAGACGTAACTAAAGACTCACCGGGCATATTCAGAAAGTGAGCAAAATATGATGAAACATAAGAGTATGTGGAACCAGGGTCAAATAAAGCCAAAGCGTCACTATGACAGACTGAGATAGTACCTGTAATCACCGCATCGGACACCATAGCATCAGGCCTAGCCGGAAGTGCATAGATACGTGGCTGGCCTCCACCTGCTCGACCTCCCCTCTAGGGCGGCCTCTAACTGCCTGATCGTCGCCCCTAGCTGCCTGGGTAGGTGGTGAAGTGACTGGGGCTGAAGTCGAGGGCTGAACCCTCTGCTAAGATGAACTACTAGCACGACGAGGATACTGTCTCCACCCATGTCCAAACTCTCCACACTCAAAACAACTACCTGGAGCTGGAGATGGGAACTGAAGAGAACCCCTGCCACCATGATAACCACCGGATGAACCGTACATAGAAGAACCCGGATATGATGATGCTCTGGAGGAGTTCTAAGCTGGAAGGGCACTAAAGGATGAACGTCCCGGATGAGAATTGCGAGGACCCTGCCCAGAAGACGCGCCACTATAAGCTGGGCGAACTGGTTGAGGAGGTCTAAATGGACGACCTCTGTTGTGCTGAGACTGCCCTTTGGAAGGGCCACCGCTGAAACTACCTGATCCCCTATGCCTCTTGGCCTCCCTCTCATCACGCTCCTGCCTGCGAACCGACTTAATATCTCAAGCAATGTCAACAACCTGCTCGAATGTAGCTCCGGACACTCTCTCCCTGGTCATCAAGATCCGAAGCTGATACGTGAGACCATCTACAAACCTCCTGCTCCTCTCCCTATCAGTAGGGACTAACTTAGAAGCATGTCGAGCTAACTCAGAAAATCGCATCTCATATTGTGTAACTGACAACTTTTCCTGGCGCAGCTGGTCAAACTATTTGCGTTGCTCCTCTCTGTGGGACTGAGGAACGTACTTCTCCAAAAAGATCGTGGAGAACTGCTGCCAGGTGAGTGGTGTTGAACCAACCGGCCTACACCTCTCAAATGCCTCTCACCAAGTGAAAGCAGCACCAGCAAACTGAAATGTACCAAATGAGACCCCACTGGTCTCCAAAATACCAGTAGTACGAAGAATCCTCTGGCACTTATCCAGAAAACCTTGGGCATCCTCACCCTCTGTGCCGCTGAAAGTCGGAGGCTGAAGTCGACTGAACCCCTCCAGCCTACGCTGCTCATCCTCGGGCATGACTGGGACTACATAGTCCTGAACTGGGGAAACCGGTTGGGCTGGGACTGCCCCCGGTGCTTGAATACCCTATACAACTTGCTCAGGTGTCCGGGCAGCTAGAGTCTGAGTGCCTCCCCCGGCCTGAGATGTAGTGGCAATAGTAGTCATAGCAACTGCCTGAGTCAAACTGGTGCATAATGTCAAGATCTGAGTCAGGGTCTCCTGAAGACCCGGAATGACAATAGGCACTATCGGTGCCTGAGCCTGTCCTGCTGGAGCACCCTCGGCGGGAACCTGATCCTGAATAATAGAGGGATCATCTGGTACTGCCCCGGCTGCTGCACGGGCTGCACAGGATAATCCGTAGCGCGTGTCCTCACCATCTGTGAGAGAGTGAAACAACATGAGTTTAGATTTCCTGAATCAATAGAATGGCACGACAGAGTTCAAGAAAATGAGATTTTTCCTAAGAGTTATGTAACCTCTCGAAGATAAGTACAAATGTCTCTGTACCGATCCGCAAGACTCTACTAAACCTGCTCATGACCGTTGAATCCTATGTAACCTAGCGCTATGATACCAACTTGTCACGACCCCAAATCCGAATCGGCTGTGATGGCGCCTATCGTAGAACTAGGCTAGCCAACCATCACATAACTATACATTTGTTTTAGTAAAATTCCTCGAAATCATTAAATACCAGCATAATAAGTAAATAAAATTTCTATAAGTCTGTAAGCATCAACAACATAATCCAGCAGTCTAAACTAATCCCCCAGGACTGGAGTCAACCGATCACGAGCATCTAATAATAAAACTAAATCTGCTAATGTCATAAAAAATGTCTAGGAATAAAATACTAATACTAATAAAGAAAGGGAAATGGAGAAGCTGTGGACGCTGGACAGCTACCTCAAAATCCCAAAGCTGATGATAACGAACTCGGATGGCTACTGCTCCGAACCAGTATCTGGATCTGCACACAGAGGTGCAGGGAGTAATGATGAGTACGCCAACTCAGTAGTAGTGAAAATAAATCACAGTATGAAAAACAAAAACACACATCAACAAATACACCAATCCACAAAACAGTAAAATACCAAGTCTCAATAAAGTATACTTAAGTTCGAAAACCAATTTCAATAAAAAAAAATTGAAACAAGTATATTTTCCAATATTTCTCAGTAAACCTCTCAAAAATATCAGTATGAAAAATGAAGTGAATCATAATCAAAACTCAGTAAGATATCATCATAAAACTGCCCCTCGGGCACAATCATCACTCAGAAATATTCCCTCAGCACCTCACCATCACTCAGTAATAGTCACTCAACACCTCACAGTCACTCATACCTCCCAATAACTCGTCTTTCGACACTCGGCACTCGCACTCGATAGGTACTTGCGCTCACGGGGGTGTACAGACTTTGAAGGGGCTCCTACAGCACAAGCGCTATAAACAAGCAAAATCATGGTATCAATAACTCAGGCTCTCGACCTCTCTCATATCATAAATATCCTCACAATATTGGACCTCGTCCACACTCAGTCAGACACTCTCAACATGCCACTCAGGCCATAAATAAACGGGGTTCTCGACCCAAAACAATATTTCATTTCAAGAAATAACAATTTCAACAAATCTGAGTGTCAACAATTTAACAAGAAGGACTGAGTGTAAAATCAGGATCAAAATAGTGAGTATATCAGAAAATAGCCCCCAAGGGGTTAGAACAGATCGGCACTAGGCCCCAAACATGGCTTACAGCCCAAATATATCAAAACATAGTAATATTATTTAATATATGCTTTAAAAGCAGTTTCGCAACTCAATAGTTGACTCAAAAGGAACATATTTCCAAATTTCCAATTTGTGCACGCCCCACACTCGTCATCCAGTGTGTGCGTCACCCCAAAATCGTGAAAGGATGTAAATTCCGGGGTTTCATACCCTCAGGATAGGATTTAAAGACATTACTTACCTCAAACTAGCCCGAAAAGCTACTCTGCAACACGCTTGCCTCTCGAATCAACCTCTGAGTGCTCCAAATCTACCAAGTTCAGATTTTTCACATCAAATTATGCTAAGGGAATGAATTCCAATTGAAAAATATCTATTTTAGCACTAAACTTGACCCTCAAGCCCGCATCACGAAACTCGACAAACTTTATACCAAAATGATCCTCATCATCTCACGAGTCCGTACATATAAAGAACTCTGAAATCGGAGTCCAAATGGCCCCTCAAATCACCTCTAAAAGGTCTCTTAAACTCAAGCCCTAGTTTTCCCCTTTTTCCACTGATTTTTGTTAATTAAACACTGTTAACAAGGTCTTTAATCACACATAATCGAGTTAATAAGTCCAAAAATCTTACCTCAATGATGCACAAAAATTTTCCCCTTCAAAACCCCTCAAAAAGCTCGGAACCCGCACAACAATGGTGAAAAGAGGGTTAAAAATCGTGAAGTCCCCTTTTTGTACTTTTCTGCCCAGGCTTTTCGCACCTGCGGCCAAAATCTCGCACCTGCGCTCAGGTGGAAAGCACCTGCGAAAATTCATTAAACAGGCCAATTCTCGCATCTGCGGCCCAGGTTTCGCACTTGCGGCCAGCAGATGCGGCTAAATTTATGCTTCTGCGGATCCTTCCTCCAAGAGCCTCTGATCCCGCACTTGCGATCATCATGCCCGCTCCTGCGGCTCGCACCTGCGGTCAAACACCCGCAGGTGCGGAAATCCCAGTAGCAAAAACACCAGCAGCTGAAAGCTGCATTTTTCAACTCCAAAAATTCCCGTTAACCACCGAAATCAATCCCGAGCCCCTCGGGACCCCAACCAAACATACCAACATATCGTATATGATCATTCAAACTTGTGTTGCACCCTCGGAACACCCAAAATAATATCAAAATCACATCAAATTCAAGCCTAAGAACTTTGAAATTTCTAAATTAAACTGACGGTGCTGAAACCATCCAGCACACCTCCGATTGATCTGAAATTTTGCACACATATCCAAAATGACATTACGAACCTGTTCCAACTTTCGGAATCGCATTCCGACCTCGATAGCCTATTTTTCACTGCCGGCCGAAAATCACCAAAAACTAACTTTCGCCAATTCAAGCCTAATTCTACACCGGACATCACAAAAATATTCTGAACTCACTCCTAAGTCCCAAATCACCTAACGAAGCTATCTGAGCCATAAAATCCGCATTCCGAGATCGTTTACTAATAAGTCAACTCTTAGTTGACTTTCCAACTATAAAGTTATTTTTGGAGACTAAATGACTCAATTCTCACTATAACAATTCTGAACCCGAGCCAACCGACTCTAACACATCATAAACAATATAACCAACCTATGACAAGGCAGTAACAGTAAATATAATGCAGATTCTACGTAACAACCGACCGGGTCGTTACAAAAAGAGTACCAGAACAAATCACAATTTAATAGTTTCCAATATCTCAACCGGCCCTTTCCTTAGAACGAAAGCCCATGAACCACAACAATCACCTCATATACTTTCATAGTGTGATAAAGTACTCAAGACATCAAATCTAACGGCACGACAACACCCTTCATACATTTATCTCATCCTCACCATATGTACGTAAAACAGTACCAACCAAATGATAGAAATACCGACAATAGATAGGACAAGGAAGGGAATATGCAAGCAGTAATAATAAACGACAATGTACATAAGAACATCAGTAACAGACTAAGCAGAGAGCACAGAGGTAAAGACCACAATTAGGGAAAAGAGTTTATAATTTCAATTAACTAGCATGATGGAGGCCTACGTATAATTATAGCAAACAAGAAGGAACCACATTATCTTCACAAGTTAACAAGTAAAGACATGAAGGGCTAGCATGGAGGAAGGCTTACACTAAGGTGCAACAGAATAGATACAACATGAGTATAATTATAGAAGCAGGAAATAGGCATGGCATATGCAAATTAAGAAATAGAAAGACATGGACAACACAACAACAATTGAGATAGAGGTCAAGTACTGGACAATAACAACCTATCACACAAAATATATGATGGAGACAATGACAACTCTAGGTAAAGGTGGAAATGCATACACGGAAAACAGATATCACATTATAATGCATGTCCCTCATGCTCACCTGCACAGAAACACCCTTCGTGCCATGACCTCACAATATTAAAAGCATAACAATATAAATGAAATGGCACGGCATCACCCTTCGTGCTTTTACTCACAATGATATGGCACGGCATCACCCTTCGTGCTTTTACTCTCAATAATATGGCACGGCATCACCCTTAGTGCTTTACGCTCTTCCTCACATGATAATGAATATAAACAATGGCACGACATCACCCTTCATGCTTTACACTCTTCCTCACATGATAATGAATATAAATAATGGCACGGCATCACCCATCATGCTTTACACTCTTACTTACCAAGCATATGAATATCAATAAAATGGCAAGGCAGGAAGTACATATAATATCGAGGAGAGCGTTCAACGAATATTCCAAACAAAGTTCTCAATCACGGCATTACAACCAAACAATGATTCAATGAACCCTCAAGGGCCATATAATTCAAGTACCTCCACAAATCTCACAATTTATTAGCAACACAAGTATACAATCCAGCATCTCAAAACATCGGTAGTAGCAATGTAGTAGTGATCACGCATAGAGATGACCAAACTAGACACATCAATGTATTCCCAAAATTCTATCAAATTTGATCAAGTTATCTTAGGCTAGTTCTTTAATTTCTAACATTTTATACTACGTTCTTGATAACTAGGGATTATACTTTATTTCACACTCCTTCTTGCTTAAGTTTTGGTTAAAATTGTATACAAAACAGTCCCAAAAGCTTACTTGTTGTACTTGTTTGCAGGGTTTAGTCAAAAAGGTGACAAATAGTCAAAACCAGCTCAAAAAGGAGTGAAACATGCACAAGTACCAAGAACAAATCCAAGCTCAGTCCACCAAACCAGTGCGGTCCGCAATCCATTTAGTGTGGTCCGCATTGAGGAGGTTCAGAGAGATGATTTTGGAAGCTTGAGACCAGTGCGGTCCGCACTCCATATTATGCGGACCGCACTAGTGAGATTCAGAGAAATGAGTTTGAAGGCTTGAGACCAGTGCGGTCCGCACTCCATTTTATGCGGACCGCACTAGTGAGATTTATAGAGGTGAGTTTGAAGGCTTGAAGACCAGTGGGGTCCGCACTCCATTTTGTGCGGCCGCAACAGAAGCCACCGCGACCGCGGTGCATTTTATGCGGACCGCACTAGTGAGATTCAGAGAAATGAGTTTGAAGGCTTGAAGACCAGTGGGGTCCGCACTCCATTTTGTGCGGCCGCAACAGAAGCCACCGCGACCGCGGTGCATTTTATGCGGACCGCGGTGGCCAAGTTCAGAGACCCAGATTTCACATCTTAGAAACCTCAACGCGGCCGCACTCCATTTTGTGCGGTCCGCAGTGACCCCTCAGGGGTATTTTTGTCCAGAAAATTTAGCCTAGTATAAATAGTTTCTTTTCTCATTTTTAGGTCAGCTTTTGTACTCTGATATTATCAGGAGCTTGTGAACAATATTTTTACGCTATTTTGAGTAATTTTAGAAGTGTTTTAACATTGAATGTTTCAATTTTAGTTTGTAATTCAATTATATGGGTTATTCTTCATCTATTTCTCTTATTTCTTCTCTTATCATGAGTATCTAAACCCAGTAGCTAGGGTTGTGGCTCAACCCTAGTGTGGGTTTTTGATGGGTCCTTTAAATTAAGGCTTAGTTGTTTATGGGTAATTGGTATTTGGGCTGATTTATGGTTTTCATGTTAAATTAGTGGTTGCAAACACTAATTGGTATTTATTTGAGTTGGGTTATTCTTGAGAAAGATAACTTGAGTATAAAAAACCAGTCTAACAAGGAATTGGGATGTAGTCAAGAGATTGATAGTCCCAATTAACGGGTTAAACCTATTTACCCGACTTGAGCCTATATTGCTTGCATGACTTTGACACCCAATTGGTCTCGAGAGAGAGGAAATTAGGGAAAAGCCACTCAATCTACCGAGAGGTATAGAGTGGGTAATTCCGTGCATTGGCTATATCACAATCCCCTTCATGACATCTTTGCCTTAGGTATTGGAATCCCGTTGAGTACTCACCTAGGAGAAAGTCATAGCCCTATTCCTCTTTATCTATTAAGAACACACTCAAAAAGACATTAGTTAGCTAATTAGCGATTTGCAATTAGTCTAAACCGTAGTTCTAATATAAAACCAAAAGTATGAGAAGTGCAATAAAGAGCACGAAACACTACTAGATCACTTAGGAACTCAACTCCCACTCCCTGTGGATTCGATCCCGATCCGTTCGGGTAAAAGTTGCATCGACCCTCATTTTGCTACTATTTAGTAGTATAGGTGGGCGCCGATCTTTTCTTTGGCACCATTGCCGGGGAGTTATACGGTGTTGATTATCTACGTGAATAGTGGTGTTAAGTGTTTTTCTTTCCTTTTTCTATTAACGTGTGTGTTGAATCAATTCAGGTTCTAATGGCGGATCCTTTGGGAAACATAATTCTGGGGGAGGAGGTATATGACAACCAAGAAGATGAAATAAACCAAGTACCACCTCCCAGACGGGGCCGACAGGCCAATATTAATGAGGACATTCCAGACCCTCCCCCGTCTCCACCTCCCAGAGCTACCCCTCGGGTCCTTCCAAACGAGGGGTACGCCAGTGCTATTGTCTCGCCTAGAATCCAGGCGGGAAATTTTCAAATAACAAATGTGATGCTGACACTCTTGGAGCAGCGGGGCTATTTCACTGGAGCCGCCCACCAAAATGCTTACAAACATTTGAAGGGATTCGTAGATACATGCTGGGGAAGTAAGCAGACGAATGTATCAGAAGATGCCTTGAGGCTTCGATTGTTTCCCTTCTCTCTTAGAGAGAAGGCACTTGATTGGCTCGAAAGACTTCCTAACCACTCCATATCTACATGGGACGAGCTCGCAGACAAGTTCATTGCAAAATTCTTCTCTCCCAGTCACATGGCAGCGCTTAGAGATGAAATATTGGCTTTCAAGCAAGAGCCCAACGAACCTTTGCATGAGATTTGGGAGCGCTACCGGACCATGACAAAGGAATTTCCAAACAATGACATGACTGAAGCCATGATTCATCAGACCTTCTACCGGGGCATAAAAACCGTCAATCAATGTGTGGTCAATCAATTGGCCGGTGGAAATTTCATGAAGTTGACTTACCCCGAGGCATGTGAGATCTTAGAGTAGATGGCTGACACATCGTCAGCATGGCAGATTAGAGCAAACGTACCTCAGGGTGATTCGGGTGTTAATGGTCTTCACAAAGAACTTCAAGAACATGGGCAAGCAATTGCCGAGCTCACTACCACTATGAACCAACTTGCTAAGGCACAACTTCAACAATTACAAGGGCCGAAGCAAGTTAATGCCATGGAGGGAGTGAATGTTTTGGTGAACAAAAGAAGACCTCGGGGAAATCCAATGCAAAGCAACAATGAGCAAGGTGACCAAGGACCAAGTGGGTATAGCCAAGAAGATTCATATGATTATCAAGATGAGGATGTCATGTATGCTAATAATTATCAAATCCAAGGGAACAATAAAAGCAACAATCAAAACTGGAACAACCAAGGCAACAATCAAAATTGGGGTAATCAAAGACAACGCAATTAGAACAATAACAACAATTCACGAAACCGGGGGAACAACAACAACCAACAATGGGGGAGAAATAATGATAACAATTGGAGCAGAGGCAATAACAACAACAATTGGGGTGGTAATGGTAACTAGGGGTCGGGCTTTCAAAGGCCCCTGATGTACCAGCAACCAAGCAATCCACCCTCGTACCAAGCTCAAGGCCAAATCTCATCAAGTAATGACATGGGAAGAATTGAACGAATGTTCAAGCAAATGATGGAGCGCAATGCGGACTCCGATGCTCAATTGGCCTC
Source organism: Nicotiana undulata (assembly GCA_005239495.1). Lineage (NCBI taxonomy): Eukaryota > Viridiplantae > Streptophyta > Magnoliopsida > Solanales > Solanaceae > Nicotiana > Nicotiana undulata. The sequence goes on from ML279064.1 coordinate 10,511, forward strand.
CCACAACACCTCCATTAGAAATCTTAAAGTACAAATGGGACAAAATTCTCACGCCTTGAACACACGCCCAAAGGGAGAACTACCGAGTGATACGGTGGTGAACCCCAAGGGTGGGAACAACAACAATACCGGTCACGCCATGGCGGTGACCACAAGAAATGGAAGAGGCGGTGAGGCGAGTTCTTCTAGACAAAAGAGAATTGTTGTTGATAATGATGAATTGCCAAATGATGAGTTACCAATTGAGTTGAGCAAGTGGTGGAAGAGCCAACTACTAGTGAGGTGATAATTGACATTCATGATAATGGGGAGGATTTGCAAAGGGACGTGAACCCGTCTAGGGAACACGTGATTGATATGGCGGAACCGGTGGTCCCAAAAGCCAAGGCACCATTGCCTAGGCCCCCTCCTCCATATCCTTAAAGGTTGGCGAAGCAAAAGCAAGAGAATCAATTCAAGAAATTCATCGACATGATGAAGAGTCTTTCCATCAATGTCCCTTTGGTTGAAGCTTTAGAGAAAATGCCCGGGTATGCCAAGTTCATGAAGGACTTGGTCACGAAGAAAAGATCTATGGAGTGCGAAACTATAAAGATGACTCACCTAGTGAGTTCCATAGAGCACTCAATGGAACCCAAGCTTGAAGACCCCGGGACATTTACCATTCCTTGTACAATTGGGAGTGTGGATTTTGCTAAGGCTTTGTGTGACCTCGGAGCTAGCATAAACTTGATGCCATATTCGATCTTTAAAACATTAGGGATTGGTCAACCTAGGTCTACCTCCATGCGTATTCAAATGGCGTATAGAACTATGAAGAGGCCTCTAGGAATCATTGATGATGTATTGGTGCGGGTTGACAAGTTCATTTTACCGCGGACTTTGTTATCTTGGATTACGAAGTGGATTATGAAGTTCCCATCATCTTGGGAAGGCTTTTCCTTGCAACGGGGAAGGCCTTAGTTGACGTGGAGGTCGGTGCTCACTTTCCGGGTGGGCAATGAAAAGGTTGTGTTCCATGTTTGCAAGCCAATGAAGCAGCCCAATAGCACGGAAGTATGTTCTTTCATGGACCTTGTCACCGAGGTCATTATTGATGATGCAAGCTCTATGATAAATGTTGAAGATCCAGTGGAGGCAACTTTATTGAACCATGATGACACTGTGGTGGATGGCTTAATTGAGAGCACCAATTCTCTACAAGGCATGGGTTCTTATGCATATGGACCTAGAAAGCTATCCTTGGACTTGGAAAATGGAAAACTCCTCCGACAAAGCCTTCAATTGAAGAGCCACCTACATTGGATTTGAAGCCACTTCCACCACACCTCAGGTATGAATATCTTGGTCCCTCTCGTACTTTACCTGTTATACTTTCATCTTGCCTAACCCAATTGCAGGTAGACTCCACTCTAAAAGTGCTAAAGCGGAGGAAGAAGGCTATAAGATAGACACTTGCTAACATTCGGGGAATAAGCCCCGCATTTTGCATGCACAAAATCATTCTTGAGGATGGAGCAAAGCCTTCCATAGAACACCAATGGAGGCTCAATGAATCAATGCAAGAAGTGGTGAAGAAGGAAATAATCAAGTGGCTTGATGTAGGGGTCGTCTACCCAATCTCGGATAGCGCTTGGACTTCTCCGGTCCAATGTGTTCCAAAACAAGGTGGCATGACAGTGGTCAAAAATGACAAAAATGAACTCATTCCAACAAGAACGGTCACAGGTTGGCAGGTATGCATGGATTACCGCAAGTTAAACAAAGTGACTCGCAAGGATCATTTCCCCTTGCCTTTCTTGGATCAAATGCTTGACATGCTTGCGGGCAGGGCTTTCTATTGCTTCTTGGACGGGTATTCAGGCTATAACCAAATCTTGATTGCCCCGGAGGATCAAGAAAAGACTACTTTCACGTGTCTGTATGGAACATTTGCTTTCTCTAGGATGCCTTTTGGACTTTGCAATGCACCCTCCACATTTCAGCGGTGCATGATGGCAATCTTTACTGATATGGTTGAAGACTTCTTCGAGGTATTTATGGATGATTTCAGCGTAGTTGGGGACTGCTTTGGTGAATGTTTGAGCAATCTTGACAAAGTCCTCGCTCGTTGTGAAGAGACCAACCTAGTGCTAAACTGGGAAAAATGCCATTTTATGCTGGAACAAGGGATAATGTTGGGACACAAAATCTCGAGGAATGGAATTGAAGTAGACAATGCAAAGATTGAAGTGATTTCTAAATTTTCACCTCCAACTTCGGTAAAGGGAGTCCGGAGCTTTCTTGGGCATGCCGGGTTCTACCGGCATTTCATTAAGGACTTCTCAAAGGTGGTCAATAATCTTTGCAATTTGCTAGAGAAATATGTCAAGTTCAACTTTGATGACAATTGTATGAAGGCATTTGAGATATTGAAGCAAAAGCTCACTTCCACGCCAATTATCACTGTACCCGATTGGAGCTCTCCTTTTGAGCTAATGAGTGACTCTAGTGATGTGGCTTTGGGGGCGGTTTTGGGCCAAAGGGTGAACAAGATCTTTCACCCCATCTATTATGCTAGCAAAACAATGAACTCGGACCAAATGAACTACACTATCACCGAGAAGGAGTTATTGTCAATAGTTTTTGCAATGGAAAAATTTTGTCCTTATCTTATGGGTGCCAAGGTCATAGTTCACACCGACCATGCGGCACTCCGGTATCTCATGACGAAAAAGGACTCCAAGGCGAGACTTATGTGATGGGTGTTGTTTCTTAAAGAGTTCGACTTGGAGATAATTGATAGAAAGGGAAGTGAAAACGAAGTTGCCGACCATCTCTCCCGATTAGAGGAGCAAGGTCGACCTAGTGACGGGCTTGAAGTTGATGATAGCTTCCCGGATGAACAACTTCTTTCTGTGTCAATGCAAGAAATGTCATGGTTCGGGGACATTGCCAACTATATTGTCACCGGTGTTGTTCCTCTTGAGCTCTCTTCCAACCAAAGGAAAAAACTTAGGAGGTATAGCATGGATTTTTATTGGGATGGACCGTACTTATTCAAGATTTGCAATGACGGTGTCATCCGGTGACGTGTGCCCGAAGAGGAGCAAAGGTCTATTTTGGAGTCATGCCACTCCTCACCTTATGGTGGTCATCATGGAGGTGAAAGGACCGCTTCAAAGGTGTTAAGTTATGGTTTCTTATGGCCTACATTGTACAAAGATGATAGTGACTTAGTCAAGAGATGTGACGAATGTCAGAGAGCAGGGGGAATTTCGAAGAAAGATGAGATGCCTCTCAATACCATTCTCGAAGTGGATATTTTTTATGTATGGGGTATTGATTTTATGGGCCCGTTTGTTAGCTATTGTGGGAACACATACATAAGTGTGGCAATTGACTATGTTTCTAAATGGGTTGAAGTCGTGGCTCTACCCAACAATGAGGCCCGGAGTGTTATTGCATTTCTCAAGAAGAGCATTTTTACAAGGTTTGGCACGCCTCGTGCAATCATTAGTGATGGGGGGTCGCATTTCTGTAATAGAGCTTTTGACACTTTGCTTGCAAAATATGGTGTCAATCACAAAGTTTCCACTCCTTATCATCCCTAATCGAGTGGCTAAGTTGAAGTCTCAAACAGGGAAATCAAGAGTATATTGTCGAAGACGGTCAATGTAAATAGGACTGATTGGTCAAAGAAGTTGGATGACGCTCTATGGGCTTATAGGAATTCTTACAAGACCCCGATCGGTATGTCTCCGTACCGGTTGGTGTTTGGAAAAGCTTGCCATCTACCGGTTGAGTTAGAGCACAAGGCCATGTAGGCTTTGAGAAAGTTGAATCTTGAATGGGATGTGGCAGCCAATCTTCGTGTGGAGCAGCTTAATGAACTTGATGAATTCAGATTACATGCCTACTTCAGCTCGTCCTTGTACAAGGACAAGATGAAGTACCTTCATGATAATTATGCTCGTGGAAAGGAGTTCAAAGTAGGTGATTTGGTTCTCTTGTTCAACTCTCGGTTACATTTATTTCCAGGGAAGCTTAAGTCGAAATGGAGTGGACCTTTTGAAGTTGTGTTTGTGACTCTGTTTGGTGCACTTAATCTAAAGAAAAAAAGTGGGGAGATTTTCAGAGTTAATGGGCACAGGGTCAAGCACTACCTGGGCAAGATTGATGACAGCCACGTGGTGGCACTTCTCCATTTTAAGTGAATTGAGGGTAACCTGCATCGTGTCGCGACATTAAATTATATGCTTCTTGGGAGGCAACCCATGTGTTTTTCTTTTTGTTCTTGTTTTTCTTTGATTTTCTTGGTAGTATAGGAATTGTTTTTGGACTAACTGGTTGTGGGATGTTGTAGGTTTATTTTGATGCAGTGCATAGGACTAAGATAGAAAATTGACCCTCTGAAGTTTGCATTGCGACCGCACTGCGATTTTGTGCGGTCCGCAAAGGCATTTATCAAGAAAGGAGCTTTTTGAAGTTGCCACCGCGGCCGCACTGCCTTTTTGTGCGGTCCGCGATGGACCACTGCGGCCGCACTGCATTTTGTGCGGTCCGCAATGGACATTTTCCTAGCTTCCCAGAAAGGTTAAGCACCGCGGACAGCGGTCATTTAGTGCGGTTCGCGGTGGGGTAAGTCACGTGGGTCCCAGGCCAATTTCTATAAAAAGGGCTTGAGGCCCTCATTTTACACTTTTCGCTCCTTCATCTCTAAATAGTAAAAAGTGCATTGTTCATCATCCCTAGTTCATTCAACTGGTCACCTCTCATTCATTACACTTCATCCTATATCTAGTAAGTTAATTTTTGTCTCCTTAACTTCTTAATTTTGTTATTTTCTTCATTAATCAGTAGTTTTTCTTCTTCTTTTTTCTCTTTTTCTTCAATATTCCCTCAATCATGTGTAGGGTTTGTTTCACAATGCTTAAATTAGGCCTAATTTAGTTAAAAACACTGATTAAACACCTAGGGTATCAATAACATGTGAATTTAGACTTGAATTAAAATGAAAAATTGAAACCCTAGTTTGGGACTATGTGCGGTCCGCGGTGCTTTTGTGCAGACCGCAGTGCTTGATTTTCGTAAAATATTCAGTTGAGGACAGCGGACCGATGTGCATTTTGTGCGGTCCGCGGTGCCTTTATGTGCACCGAAATGCATTTTGTGCGGTCCGCTATGACCATCTTCAGAGAGTGGGTATTCTGAGCCCCACCTTAGTGTGGACCGCGGTTCATTTTGTGCGGTCCACGATGACCTTCTTCAGAGGGTGGGTAGTCTGAACCTCACCTCAATACGGACCACGGTGCATTTTGTGCGATCCGCGGTGACCTTCTTCAGAGAGTGGGTAGTATGAACCCCACTTCAATGCGGACCGTGGTGCATTTTGTGCGGTTCGCGGTGCATTCTTTGCGGCCGCACTCCATTTTGTGCGGTCCGCCGTCTGCAACTCCAACTTCAATTATCTGCTACCTTTTTCTTCACTAATACATACACTGCTTGGATACTAACAAAATTTAAATGAATTCAACTTGTAGATTATGGTTCAATCAAGAGGTGGTGGTCGAAAACAAAGCGGAAGGGGAGAGTCCTCTCGGGGGAGAGGCAAAGGGATGATCAAACTAGCCCCCAAGCCCAACAAGCCATAAAAGCCACCAGAAAAACAATCAAATCCCTAGATAGAGTTGCTTCCCATTCGGGAAGTGAGTATGCACCCTCCGGGGAGGCATTTGATTCAGGGTCAGTGCCGGAGTTTGTCCCCGACTTTCCGGAGAGATTCAGATTGAGAAATTCACCTACAGGCTCTCCTCTTGCCCAAGCATCAGCACATTCTAAGTCGTCTGAGAGCTCAGTTGCAGGGAGTGCCCATGAATACTCCACCTCACCCACAACCTCATTATCTGGTGAGAACTCCAAAGAAGAAGAAGCTGGGGGTGAACCCCAAGTAGGGGGAATAGAAAGAACCAGAAACCCAGAGGCATGGCAGGATACATTTGTGAGCGAACCAGCTTTTCACAAGTTTTGAGAATGGTGGCACGAGAAGAAATTGATCATGGAGCGAAAGTTCATCAAAAGAGATCTTTTTCCAGACAACCCCAATGTGCTAAAACAGTTCAAAGAAATAAAAGGCTGGGACTACTTCAATTGCTGGGTGGTGGAGGCAAATGAGCACCTAGTCAAGGAGTTTTACACTAATGTTGCTTATGTTAAACAGGACTCCAAAGCGACTAAGGTGCGGAATCTGACAGTGCTTTTTGATGGGAATGCAATAAATGGGTACCTTGACTTCGATGATGAGGATGAGTCGGACTACTTGGAGAAGTTGAACTTGGGGGTTGATGCCCGTCCATGGCTAGATGAACATTTGGCAATCCCAGGTACCACCCCAGACTGGTTGCAAGCAGGGAAGCAGATTCTGAGGAGAACATTGAACTTTGAAGCTAAAGGTTGGGAGACATTCGTGTGTAACAGGATAGACCCCACCTTTCACGAAAACTCTCTTCCTCTCAGACGTGCTGTGATGTTGGCCTCAATCATGGTAGGGTACCCGGTTAAAATCGGGAATGTGATGTCATGGGTAATCAGCCGGGTGGTGAATGAAGGCGATAGATTCTACCCTTTCCCCAACTTCTTGACTATGTACTTTGAGGACCAAAAGGTAGATGGGAGGAAGTTTGATGTGAAGGTGAATCCAAAGACCCCATTCTCCTGGTACAGCCTACAGGGTGATGACAACCCCAAGAGAAAGAACTTCAAGGGAAAATCCACTGTTTCCACTGGCAAGTCTGAAGAGCTAGTGGTTGTAGTGACATCTACTCAACCACCCCAGACATTGATCCAGGCCCCTCCACTTCAGCAGCCCCAACTATTCCTTCATCTGTTGCATACCCTCTGACTGCCCACCGACTGAGCCAGACCCTATCCAGTATCAACAACTGGATGTAGGCAGCTACTTCTAAGCTGTCTGTCTTTTCTACGTCGGTGGCAGCCCAAGCTTCACCTCCTCCGCCACAGGTCCCACAGTATGTGGAGGACACTCTCAAGGAGCTTTTGGACAACCAGAAGAAGATCCTTGAGAACCAAAAATTGATTCTGGACGTTGTTGGCAATCATAGAAAGGCACTGAAAGATCTTGCTAAGGAGACAAAGAAGCTAAGGAAGACACGTGCCTCCAAGGAGTCAGTGAAGAAGTTACGGGAGGATGTAGATAAGATGAAGGCAGACCATTTGCCTTTGGACCTGCTATTGCATGACCCAGTTGCCCAGCTTGAATCAGAGCCGGAGATAGAAAGGCTACAGAAGAGGAAGAGGGTGATTCCCCATACTAAGGGCATTATTATAGAGTTGGCGGACCCACATGGAGGTACCTCGAGTCAGCCACAGCTGCCAGTACAGGCCCAGGTTACAGAGGAGATCCAGGTCCCGATGGAGACACAGTGTTCTGGGGACCAGTCACAGGCTCCCATGCAGTCCACAGACCCCGGGACCCATACTCAGGATCCTATGCAGACAGAGGGCCTATAGGGAGTTTCACTTTACTCTTTCTCCTTCGTTTTGTGCTATTTTTGGTTAGTTAGCATTAAGGACAATGCTAGCTCTCATTTGAGGGGGTATCCCTAATTGGATTTGGATGACTGTATATATTTGATACTATTTTTATTATGCTTTCTTCTCTTTTGCTATTGGTATGTACATAACTTTACAATTCTAGTACTTTCCGTATTTCGTACATTGGGTCTGTATATAAAGTTACCTTCTGATGTATATATTCATTCCCCCTTATGTATATTCGATTAAATCCCCTCTTGTATATATTCATTCTACTTTCCGCGTTTTACTTTTTGCATTTTTCCTTTTCATAGCTTCTTATTTTATTTTCGTAGCTTCTTATTTTGAATTTTGCGTGCAATAAGCCTTTGGTTTTCTCAATGCCAAGGTTCTTTCCAAAGGTGGAATTTGTGTGAACCGGGTGGCTCTTCCCGAGGATGGATGGTGTGACAACCTTCTTAAGGGTTTGAGTCTATTTTTCTTTTTGCTTTTTATGTAAATGGTGATTAATGGTGCCTCAAACAAAGCTTCACTTGGGCCTAACACATTTGCCTTTGATCCTATGGTCAAAAACAAATTGTTGTGTCTAGGATGGTGAAAGTTGTGATCTTGAGACTCTTGTGTTGACCGATAATCATCAAGTGGTTTTTTGGGACCATTGTGTTGCTCAAGTCTTAGCTAAGGTCGTTGTGGGCCCCCGACTCTGTTTATTTGGCAATCCCATAGCTTGAGTGGTGAGAATTTGAATTGCAAGTCCAAGTCCTGTGCCATTAGTCTAGAACTTGCCCTGAATGTTTGTCTAGGCGAAATCCTAAGTGTATTTTGACTCGAGATGAGATGTGATTATAGGCTCTCCTTGATCCGAACAATGAGTTGAACATTTCCATAGCCTGCCAATGACAATTTCCCTAGTCAACCCTTTTGAGCCTTAGACCTTTTTCTTTCATAAACCATGATACAAGCCTTTACCCGTTTTGACCCTCTCTTGGCACCCTTTCTTTCCTTAGCACAATGCAAAAGCGTAAGTTTGGGGGAGAAACGAGGAATGCAACAAAATGAAAAAGAAGGTACAAAAGTGAAGAAAAGGAAAGGGCAATGAAAAACAAAGCCAAAAAGAATGAACAATTTAGAAGAAATAAAGGGAATCAATGAAAGAAAAGAGATTAAAGGTGTGGAATGCTTAGAAAGGAGAAAAATGTTGAAATTAACAAGAAGGAGTGACAGTATTGTATTGGTAAAAAATATAGCCCCATACGTGTACAAAATTTGGATGACTCAGCCAGCCATATGGACCAAATAAAACATCACACGTGGACACGGGATAAAAAGGTACGGTCAATACAAGGAATTAGCCGCGGAAAGATCATCAAAGAAGAAGAGACACGGTCACAATGAATCCGGACGCAATAATGGGCCGATTCGAAGATCAGCAATCAATGTCTTGTACGTTATGTAACTTCTAAAATAACAGTTACTATTCACCATTGTAACGCCTCATTAATGTAATAATTAATCATTAAATAGGTTATCATGGCAGAAATACAAACGTTGTACTAGGAGAATACCCTTATAAAAGGGATAAAACTGTAACAAACAAGGGCATCTGATTTCTCGGATACTAAGCTATTTTAATTTTTTGCATATTGCTCTCGAAATTATTGCTATTTTATTCTTTATTTTATTAATTCGATTATCAGTAACCCGAGTTTATCCTAAATTAAGCTTTAGTCAAAAGATCTTATTTTTTGGTTAAACAAATTGGTTCCGTTACCGGGAATCTGATAATCATCGTTTTCGCTACCAATCGATATCCTTAAAATCATGTCGAATTTCAACAACAACAACGTCAGCAATAATGACGATAATAACCAGCAAAGAAGTGAAACACCAGTTTCAACTCCTCCTCGAGGAACCCCACGAGCTTCGAGAGAACCATCTCCTGAAAGAGCTGACAATTGTAACAATAATAAACAACCGGTGGAATCAGATCAAATAAGGCAAATGATTGCTAAATACGTGGGACAGGATTTGCGAGAATTTGCAAGAGGATTACCACAAATACCTCCAGTACCACCAACACTACCTTTGAATAATACAATTCTAGTAGAAGATTCGCAAGTGGGGTTAATAAATCCAACCAGGGATGAAACTCTCAATACACTTCCTGAAACACGACCAGGTACGACTAGTAATTCAGAATTACAAAATTTATTATTAACCATGCAGAAGCAAATGAAAGAACAAAATGATCGCATCGAACAAATCCCTGGTGTTCCTCCTATTATCAAAGGAATCGATGTGGATAGGTATTCTCAACAACCTTGGAAACCAAGTGCAGCCCCATTACTTATACCTAAGAAGTTTAGAATGCATGATATCCCCAAATACGATGGAACAACTGACCCATGTGATCACGTGACTGCTTTCACCACTGGAGTAAAAGGCAATGATTTGACAAAAGAGGAGATAGAATCAGTCCTTGTCAAAAAATTCGGAGAAACACTCACGAAAGGAGCCTTAACCTGGTATTCTCTTCTCCCTGAAAACTCTATAAATTCTTTTGCTGAACTTGCAGATTCGTTTATAAAAGCACATTCTGGTGCACAAAAAGTTGAAAAACGAATGGAAGATATATTCAAGATAAAGCAAGGAGACAAGGAATTTCTCCATGAGTTTGTAGACAGGTTTCAAAGGGAAAAAATGCAATTACCAAGGGTGCCTGACAACTGGGCAGCCATGGCATTCACAAGTAACTTGCACGAGAAAAGTTCAGAAGCCACGAGACGACTCAAAAAGAGTCTAAGATAATTTCCATCCACGACATGGAATGATGTGTACAACAGGTACAGTACTAAATTAAGGATTGAAGAGGATATAATTACACAATCAAAAGATGAAGAATATCACAGAACAAGACGCCTAGAATCAGAGAAAAAGTCAGGTAAACACAGGTATGATCCCTACTTAGGACCCTCGAGACGTGATCTACGTCCCAGGTTCGAAAACACAAAACCTTCGGGAAGAGATACAAACTCATCCTCATCTAGATCTAAGAGAGATCAAGATGAACAATTCTGGGATATTACTCGAATTGGACACCATAACTTTAATATAAGAAGCATTGAGCTCGTCTCAATACTAAGAAGTATGGGAGACAAAGTTAAATGGCCGAAAGAAATGCGTTCTAATCCTAACAGGAGGAACCTCGATCAATGGTGTGAATTTCACATTGATCACGGCCATAGAACAACATATTGTAGATATTTACAAAGTGAAGTAGAACATTTATTAAAGCAGGGTTATTTAACAAACTTGTTTAGTGATAAAGGTAAACAAGCATATATGAAGAACAGGCAGGAGCCACCAAAACCACCCTCCCCAAAACGGACTGTTAACGTCATACATGGAGGAGAAGAGGTAAACGGTATAATCTGTCAGCTAACCTCAAAAGCCACGAACATGAACGGAAAGCGGGTTCGAGAAGAAATGAGAGAAGAACAAATATCTTTTGACGATGCAGACTTTGGTGGATTGACACTTCCACACAATGANTATTATTTTGACAAAAGTCATGGAAGAAAAACATAATGATTCCAAAGGTCCGAGTCATATTTGGGTTCAATAATTCAATAGTGATAACTAAAGGTGAGATCAAACTCAATACATATGCTGAAGAAGTCGTAAAAAATGCAAAGTTCCAAGTCATTAATACAGAAATGGCTTACAACGTCATCCTGGGAAGACCATGGATTCATGACATGAAAGCAGTCCCATCTACTTTACATCAAGTAATAAAATTCCCTTCCAAATGGGGAATAAGGCAGATCAGGGGTGATCAGCAAACCTCGAGGAATATTAATTCAATAACTCTTAACAACAAAAGAGACGCGGAAGAAATAACGAATTGTCAAACAGAGGCTCATCAACAAACAGGTATGGAACAAACTTCTGATCAGCTACGTACCAAAGAAATAGATATTCAAATAGGTACGGAGGAGGATAATAACAAAACAAATCCTGTAATCAACAAGAATGAGCCAGAACATGCAGACATAGACTCCAGACCAAATTTCATTCATGAATCAGAAGAAGAAGAAGAACATATCAAAACCACTGCTGAAGAACTCGAGGTTTTTTCCATATCGGAACAAAAGCCCGAAAGGAAACTTTACATTGGCGTAAAGTTGTTAGAAAGATTAACTCCAGAACAAAAAGGTACGTTTGTCAATTATTTAAAGGCTAATGAGGATTGTTTTGCATGGTCCCACTCGAATATGATAGGTATCCCACCGGAAGTGATGACTCACAAGTTAAAAGAAGATCCATCATTCATACCTATTAAACAAAAGAAACGAAAACAAGGATCTTTCAAAAATCAAGTGATCGATGAAGAAGTTCAAAAGCTTTTAAATATAGGTTCAATACGAGAGGTAAAGTACCCTGACTGGATAGCTAATATTGTAGTTGTCCCCAAAAAGAATGGCAAATGGCGGGTATGTGTCGATTATACTGATTTAAATAAAACATGTCCTAAAGATTTATTTCCCTTGCCACATATAGATCAAATGATCGATGCAACCCCCAGTCATGAATTGTTAAGCTTTTTAGATGCATATTCTGGTTATAACCAAATCAAAATGGAACCCTTGGATGAAGAAAAAACTTCCTTCATTACTAACCGGGGGACCTATTGTTATAATGTTATGCCTTTTGGGTTAAAAAATGCAGGTGCCACTTATCAAAGATTAGTGACAAAAATGTTCCAAAAACATTTGGGCAAAACAATGGAGGTTTACATAGATGATATGCTTGTAAAGTCAATACAAGCGGTAGATCATCTACAACATCTCTCTATCACTTTTGATATTTTACGCAGGTACAATATGAAGCTCAACCCGGAAAAATGTGCCTTCGGAGTACAATCTGGTAAATTTTTGGGATTCCTTGTGTCTAACAGAGGAATAGAGGTAAATCCAGCACAAATAAAAGTTATAAAAGAAATACCTAAAATTTTGAGAAATAAAAAAGAAGTCCAAAGATTGACAGGAAGAATAGCAGCTCTAGGGAGATTTATTTCTAAGTCTTCCGAAAAGAGCTTTAAATTCTTTGCAGTTCTTAAAAAGCAAAATCAGTTCGAATGGATTGAAGAATGTCAACAGGCTTTAAAAGACTTGAAGGTTTACTTTTCAAAACCACCATTGCTATCAAAACCAAAAGAAGGGGAAAGATTATACATCTACCTGGTTGTCTCAGAAATTGCCGTAAGTGCAATACTGGTAAGAGAAGAAAGAGGTAAACAATCCCCCATTTATTATGTAAGAAAAACTTTATTAGATGCAGAGACTAGATATCCACATCTAGAAAAATTAGCTTTAGCTTTAATAATGGCATCAAGAAAATTGCGCCCTTATTTTCAATGTCATCAAATTACTGTCGTAACTTCATATCCTTTAAGGAATATTTTGCATAAACAAGAACTGTCAGGAAGATTAGCCAAATGGGCCATAGAATTAAGTGAACATGATATAACATATCAACCTAGAACTGCAATTAAATCACAAATATTGGCCGACTTTGTAGCTGACTTTAGCAATAATATTACTCCTGAAGTAGAAAAGGAATTGCAACTTTTCAATTGTATAAAACCAGGTCAGTGGACCCTATTTACAGATGGCTCATCTAATATAAAAGGATCAGGATTAGGTATTGTACTAATATCACCCACGGGTGAAAAGACACGACAAGCAATAAAATGCTATCCAATAACTAACAATGAAGCAGAGTACGAGGCTGTTATTGCAGGTTTAGAATTGGCACGAGAGTTGTCAATCGAATAAAATCAATAGCGATTCACAACTGGTGGTAAATCAAATACAGGGGACTTACATCGCTCGAGAAACTCAAATGCAACAGTACTTAGAAAAGGCACGAGAACTTATGAGACAATTCAAAATGTGGGAAATAACACAAATACCTAGAGAGGAAAATGCTGAAGCAGATGCATTGGCCAACCTCGCAGCAGTTACGGACGTAACCAATAAAGACAACATTATCGTCGTACACCTCTTCCATTCGACAGTCGATCACAGCAAGAATGAGGTATCTTTCAATAATCTAACTTGGGATTGGAGAAACGAAATTCTTAACTTTTTGCAGAACGGTATCGTGCCTGAAGACAAAAAAGCAGCTCAAGCGCTCCGCCGCAAAGCAGCGAGATACTGTTTAGTTCACAGCACCTTGTATCGCAAAATGTTTGGAGGACCCCTAGCTAAGTGCCTCGGACCTAACCAGACGGAGTTTGTGATAAAAGAAGTCCATGAGGGCCACTGTGGAAATCACGCAGGTGCAAGATCTTTGGTAAAAACCTTAATCAGAGCAGGATATTACTGGCCCAAAATGGAAGAAGACGCGGAAAATTTCATATCAAAATGTGATAAATGTCAGCGGTTCGCTAATAAAATGCATCAACCAGCAGAATTGTTACATTCTATTATATCACCATGGCCCTTCATGAAATGGGGAATGGACATAGTAGGACCTCTTCCCCCAGCTAAAGGTCAGGTGCGGTTCCTACTTATACTTACTGATTACTTCACAAAATGGGTAGAAGTAGAAGCATTCAAACAGGTGCGGGAAAAGGA
>ML279064.1:24891-40016 GCA_005239495.1 Nicotiana undulata
AATTCTTCGACAGCTGGAAAATCAAACGGATCACATCAACACCATATCATCCCGTAGCTAATGGACAAGCAGAATCCACAAACAAAATCATCATCAACAATATAAAGAAACGGTTAGACAGAGCCAAAGGCAATTGGCCCAACGAATTACCAGCGGTGTTATGGGCATACCGGACTACATCAAAAACAGTTACGGGAGAAAGTCCTTTCGCACTTAGTTATGGCTCTGAAGCATTAATACTTGTGGAAATTGGAGAACCAAGTCTTAGAGTAACGACAACTACGGAACAAACGAATGATGTTGAACTCCAAACCAATCTAGACCTGATCGAGTCACGAAGAGATGCGGCCTTAATATGGATGGCAGCTCAAAAGCAAATCATAGAACGATACTACAACCGCAAAGCTCACCTCAGGTATTTCAAAATTGGGGACTTTGTAATTAAAAGGGTCTTCCAGTCAGCAAAGGAAGCAGGAACTAGTAAACTAAATCCAAATTGGGAAGGTCCCTATAAGGTCTGAGGCATAGCAGGAAAAGGCGCGTACGAGTTGGAAGCCATGGACGACAGGATTTTACCAACAAGTTGGAATGCCATCCACTTGAAGAAATACTATTTCTGAGGAAAAGAAGTACCCCCAGTCAGGTACCCCATGTTAGATTTTATCTTTGAATATTTAAAATTTTACTAACTTTTTTAGATGATAGGCAAAAAGCTAACCCATCACCAGATGATGACATTAGACCTGCAAAGACGCGAGGAAATAACATAATTCCCGGTCTAGGGTTACACTTTCTGATGGACATTTTAAAGGGCTAAGCAGTCATCATCTAAAAAGGTATATACCTTCGAGTCCGGAATGTTTTCCTTTTCAGGGAAAGGACCACAAAGGAAGGAATAATCAAGTGCTCGAGATCTCATTCTTCAACGCTCAAACACTTGGGGGACTATATAATATGGAAGGCCAAGAAGAAGCAAAGACTACCGGAAGTCAGAATGCTCGAGCCTAAAAAATCATTCACCCAACAAGTCAAGTGACACGAGCAAAAGAATTGAAGACTCCGGCACGAGAATTGCGAAAGCCTACTCTGAAAACCCTCGAACCATGTTCAGGTTAGAAGGCAAAATATTAGCTACGAAGAAGAAATGTACATCTCTTATACAAAAAACTGTTACATCTAAAACAGTTAGGGATAGAAGATCATCATCATTGTACTTAGCCAAAACTGTTGTAATCAAAACAGTTACGAAATCTTTGTACTCAAATAGAAAACTGTTATTCAAATAAAAACAGTTACGGATGAAAGATCAAAACCCTTGTATATATTCTCAAAACTGTTATCAAATAAAACAGTTACGGATTACAATACATTTCTCTCGTACTTACAACTGTTGCAAATAAAACAGTCATGGGAAAAAACCCAATACTTACGAAAACTGTTACTAATGAAAAACAGTTACTTCCTTGTATTGACTCGAAAAAACTGTTATCTACTAAAAACAGTTACGAAATACAAGTGATTATTAAATCTGTTAAAACAAAACAGTTGCAACATGAGTTTTAGATGACAAACGTAACACATGTAAAATGTTGTGAAAGTTCAAGCAAAAACCTCTCACAAAAACATTCTTAAAACATGTGGAAAATTCCTATTACTCTATTGCATTTTCAATGAAGTTGAGACGTCTTCTTCATTAAAACATTAATTAAAAGAGCCCTAATTCACAAACAAAGCCTCTTATAAAGGCTAAAACTTATACTACACCCATCATAAAAGGGTTCAAAGTAAAGCATGCATCTTTATGCAAATAAATCTAAGAGGTACGAACAAAAACCTCACGAAATCAAAAGCGATAGACTTGAGTAAAGAGTAAGACTCAAAATTCATAAAAGTCTCAAAAAAAAGCATTGTATTAATATAAAAGCGGCTAAGTAAAAAAACTAAGTACTAAACTAAGTACTTAACCGCATAAATATGTACATTTTTTAGATGCCAGTTGTCAGTTGGGGACTTTAGAAATTTCAAATTTACTCCAGATGGAGTTGGGAGTAATTACACCAATCCAATATAAAAAAAGAAAAAAAGGAGATTAAAAAGTCTTCATTCTTGAGGAGGAGGAGGAGGAGAGACAGCTTCTTCTTCTGGAGGGTCGTCCGCTGCTTCATCAACTGGAGAGAGATCAAGACCTTGCTGAGTCTTATCTATAGCTTCTTTAGACTTTGCAATCTCAGCATCAAGATCGAAGCCTACTTGACTCATCTCCATCAGTGTGTCATGGCGAGCATTCATATATGCCCAACTCACTTCAACAGTTGTTGACTCTTCAAGCTCATTGTAGTCTCTCGACCATACCTGAAGTTCATTCTTCAAGTTGTCATTTTCAGCTTCAGCAGCTTCAAGGGCAACCTTCAAAGGTGCGACTAACTCCTCCAGATTCTGAACCTTCGCCAAAGCTTCACGATGATCTTCTTGGGCTTGGGAAAGATTACGTACGAGTTCTCCAGAGTACTCTTCTTTTCGCCCCAACAAATCCTTCAAATACCGGACCTCTTCCATGGCTTTTGACAGTTGCTCGACAAAAGAAGATTCAACAGCATCCTTGTCTTTATTAGCTTGGCTGGAAGAAGCCTTCTCCACTGCTAGCTCTCCTTTGACAATCTTCAACTTCTCCTTTAAGGTATCCCTCTCATCTTCCAGAACTTCCAGCTCTATTTGAAGGCTTTCATATTGTGCTTTAAAACCATCAAGCCCACGCAGCACTTGCAACTCTTTTTCATAATTGGAGATTCTCTTCATAAGCTCTAGACCAATAAGGTGCGTCTGCAAAAATAGTAAACACAATCAAAAATGTTAAACTATTAATTAAGAAACAGTACACGTGCAAAAGGTCTTTTAAAAAGTACATACCTTTAAGGAATTGTGCACCACCTCATTAGCCCAAGTAAGGGATGCATGGCTGTCAAGTTTGGCTCTTTCTTCAGGCCAATTAAAGGCTTAAGCCACATTTTCGGCTCACCGGTACTAATCTTCTTAAAGAGGCTACCACCAGCCGGAACCTCAATCATGACCCTTCTCATCTCCCTGCTGGAAGACCCTTCTTCTATAAAAGAAGGCATGGAAGCAGGGACTGAAGGGGCAGCAGAAGAGACAGAAGGGCCGGGAGCCAAAAGAGTCGCGGGCGCTTCAATAGAGATGGAAGAAAGGGAAACAGAAGAGATAATAGGAACCGAAGGAGAAACAACAAGAGTAACCTGGGGAGTAGAAATAGCAGCAAAGTGCAGGTAAATGGTAGCCAAAGGAACATCATCATGGTCCATTTCAAACCCTTCGTGAAATAGACGTTCAGTGGGATCTCGAGATGGAGACTGAGATTGATCACGAGAAGAAGAAGGCCTGATAGCCAACACGGAAGAAAGAGGCGCGGGAGTAGACTCGTCGTCCGAAATTACCCTCCTTCTTCTCACCCCGTGCACTAAAGCACCCTCTTCTTCACCCTCATCTTCCCCTCCAGAACGGGGATCTTGGGCTTTCCTTTTTGAAGCACTGGTCAGAATACTCTGGGCATGAGACAAGGACATCCTCGGAAGTGATGAAGATGCCCCACGGGTAGAAAACCCTATCAGAAAAAGGAAAAGAGTTAATAAAAAACTCAAGCAAGGAAAGGAGTGAGAAAAACTCTACTTACCATGGGTCTTGACAATCCATTTATACTTTGCCGAAAAATATT
This sequence comes from Nicotiana undulata, assembly GCA_005239495.1. NCBI lineage: Eukaryota > Viridiplantae > Streptophyta > Magnoliopsida > Solanales > Solanaceae > Nicotiana > Nicotiana undulata. The sequence goes on from ML279064.1 coordinate 28,619, forward strand.
TCCAGGATCTTTCCTCGGCAGGAGCAGCAGTCAACATTCTTTCTACCCAACTGCGAATGTCGGAGACATTCTCGACAACATTCATAGTTGTTGTAAATAAGAAGAAAACAGATACGGCGTTAGAAACACAAAATAAATTTTATGTAAATAAAACATGTGCGAATCAAAGTACTTACGTGCACGATTCCACTTCTCAGGGAAGAGAAGATTACTTTCACCCACTAAAACAGCAGTGGGAACAGCCACGTACCTAAGGTACCAACCCCTGTCTTTGTCATCGCCAGGGGTTACTAAAACCCTCTTACTCCTGGAAACCAGAGTAAAAAACCCTTGACCGAATAAAGCAGGAGAATATAAATGCATCAGATGATGAAAGGTAAAGGGACAGAAACCCTTGAAGATAGAACTCTCAGACAGGCAACAACACGCCACACTAAAGGACCAACTTTCCTAAGCAAATGTTGAAAAAGCGACAAATCTATGATAACAGGGTCAACAGGAGGCTGAAATCCTAATGTGAAAGGGTAAGTATAGACGTAAGAAAAACCCATCTTGAAAGACGTAATTATTTGAGTACCGCTTGGCACAAGAATGGGAACATTAGACTCCCAAGAACAGTCCCTACGAACAACGGGAATGTGACCTACAGTAATGATGGTAGCATATTTCTCAACGCTATCTAAAGAATGAGCGTGTTCGGCAATATGAGAATTTACTTCTGGAAAGACTATCTCCGCAAGAATGATTTCATCAACTCTGGGTTCATGAAAGTCATCCTTTTTCTTAGAAATAGAATGAGAAGATTTACCCCTCGGAGAAAACAACGACCTAGCAAATGAAGGAGAAGAAGAACCTCTAGTAGAGGTATGTCCCAGGTTCCTTAGTCGGCCACCTCTCCGACTCCTAGACGGAGCAGAAGAAGAAGCCAAAGCTTCAACATCAATAACCTTTTCAGATTGACCTGAGGAAGACATATTTATAAAAGCAGAGAAGAAATTCTTTCACAAAGAAAAGATTAAGTTATGGAAGTTTTTCGTGCTAAGGAAGAAAAGAAGACGATTATTTATACCTAATGGAGACCGTCGAAACTTGGAAAGGTAATGATGAAAAGTCATAATTAAAGATGTCACTTCGGGACTGATGCAACCGCAAAAAGCCCTAAAAAGCGCCGGGTCATTTTAGAACCAATCAAAAACGAACACGTGGAAGAAGCATTAAATGGAAGTGATGTACGACGCATGCGCCCATAAAAGAATACAAGGTTCCGAGGTAAAGCGGCGGCAAAATATTCCCGNNNGAGTATTATATGCTCAATACATGGCAAGTGGGGGGACTATCTGTATTGGTAAAAAATATAGCCTCATACGTGTACAAATTTTGGATGACTCAACTAGCCAGATGCACCAAATAAAACATCACACGTGGACACGGGATAATAACGTACGGTCAATACAAGGAATTAGCCGCGTAAAGATCATCAAAGAAGAAGAGACACGGTCACAACGAATCCGGACGCAATAATGGGTCGATTCGAAGATCAGCAATCAATGTCTTGTACGTTATGTAACTCCTAAAATAACAGTTACTATTCACCATTGTAACGCCTCATTAATGTAATAATTAATCATTAAATAGGTTATCATGGCAGAAATACAAACGTTGTACTAGGAGAATACCCCTATAAAAGGGATAAAACTGTAACAAACAAGGGCATCTGATTTCTCAGATACTAAGCTATTTTAATTTTTTGCATATTGCTCTCGAAATTATTTCTATTTTATTCTTTATTTTATTAATTCGATTATTAGTAACCCGAGTTTATCCTAAATTAAGCTTTAGTCAAAAGATCTTATTTTTTGGTTAAACAAGTATGTCTCTCTAACCCCTCAGAAGGAGCTTAGTGACTCAAAAAGTCAAGAGAATGTGCGCAAAAGTGAAAACAAATGAAGTGCTTAAGGGAAGATGGAACCCACCTAGACCAAATATTTCCTACCTTGAACCAAAAGCCTTCACCATTTCTCCACAAAAGTCCTATATGATCTTGAGTTGAATGAAGCTTACATTAGTGGCAACTCACATAAGGGGCAAGCCTATGGTACTTAGAGTCGGACTGGAGACCTTTCCTTGAGAGAGATGGGTGTGCTTCCATTGACCTCATTTTGAGTACTACAATCTAAAAGTGAGGTTTGCTTAGGGAGAGTTGAGGAGTATGAGTCTGGGTTCCACAATGATCAAAGTAGTAAAAAGAGTTTCTTTGATGGGTTGAGTCAACTCTTGATGCTCTTGTGTCGCCTGAAATCCATGGGGTTTAAAAGGTCAAAGGTTGTTAATGATTCATTTGAATTGAGGGCGATTGTTAGTCCCGATTGATGCTAGAAGAGGTGGGGCAAAGCTTAAGGGGTGGAGCTTATTTTGTTTGCTTGAGGACAAGCAAAAGCTTAAGTTTGGGGGAGTTGATAACTAGGTATTATACTTTATTTCACACTCCTTCTTGCTTAAGTTTTGGTTAAAATTGTATACAATAGTCCCAAAAGCTTACTTGTTGTACTTGTTTGCAGGGTTTAGTCAAAAAGGTGACAAATAGTCAAAACCAGCTCAAAAAAGAGTGAAACATGCACAAGTTACAAGAATAAATCCAAGCTCAGTCCAACAGACCAGTGCGATCCGCAATCCATTTAGTGTGGTCCGCACAGAGGAGGTTCAGAGAGATGATTTTGGAAGCTTGAGACCAGTGCGGTCCGCACTCCATTTTATGCGAACCGCATTAATGAGATTCAGAGAAGTGAGTTTGAAGGCTAGAGAAAAGTGCGGTCCGCACTCCATTTTATGCGGACCGCACTAGTGAGATTCAGAGAGATGAGTTTGAAGGCTTGAAGACCAGTGCGGTTCGCACTCCATTTTGTGCGGCCGCAACAGAAGCCACCGCGGCCGCGGTGCATTTTATGCGGATCGCGGTGGTCAAGTTCAGAGACCCATATTTCACATCTTAGAAGCCTCAACGCGGCCGCACTCTATTTTGTGCGGTCCGTAGTGACCCCGCAGGGGTATTTTTGTCCAAAAAATTTAGCCTAGTATAAATAGTTTCTTTTCTCATTTTTAGGTCAGCTTTCGTACTCTGATATTATCAGGAGCTCGTGAACGATATTGTTATGCTATTTTGAGTAATTTTAGAAGTGTTTTAGCATTGAATCTTTCAATTTTAGTTTGTAATTCAATTATATGGGTTATTCTTCATCTATTTCTCTGATTTCTTCTCTTATCATGAGTAGCTAAACCCATTAGCTAGGGTTGTGGCTCAACCCTAGTGTGGGTGTTTGATGGGTCCTTTAAATTACGGCTTAGATGTTTATGGGTAATTAGTATTTGGGTTGATTTATGGTTTTCATGTTAAATTAGTGGTTGCAAACACTAATTGGTGTTTATTTGACTTGGGTTCTTCTTGAGAAAGAGAACTTGAGTCTAAAAAACCAGTCTAACAAGGAATTGGGATGTAGTCAAGAGATTGATAGTCTCAATTAATGGGTTAAACCTAGAGATAGTAAAACCCTACTTGAGCCTATATTGCTTGCATGATTTTGACACCCAATTGGTCTCGAGAGAGGCAATTAGGGCAAAGCCACTCAATCTACCGAGAGGTATAGAGTGGGTAATTCCGTGCATTGGCTATATCACAATCCCCTTCATGAAATCTTTGCCTTAGGTATTGGAATCCCGTTGAGTACTCACCTAGGAGAAAGTCATAGCCCTAGTCCTCTTTATCTATTAAGAAAACACTCAAAAAGACATTAGTTAGTTAATTAGCTATTTGCAATTAGTCTAAACCGTAGTTCTAATATAAAACCAAAAGTATTAGAAGTGCAATTAAGAGCACGAAACACTACTAGATCACTTAGGAACTCAACTCCTACACTAGTAACTCCCTGTGGATTCAATCCCGATCCGTTCGGGTAAAAGCCGCATCGACCCTCATCTTGCTACTATTTAGTAGTGTAGGTGGGCGCCGATCACTTTCGTAATATTTGTAGATCAAGCGAAGCAAGGAGTTACGTAATTCTACAAAACACAATTATAGCATCATCTACCCCCGAGCATGATTAACCCCGGCATATACATATATGCTCGTCACCTCATATATGCATCACCCCTGCATGTAGCAAACAATGGCAAATAGGAGGAAAAACTCCCTCAACAAAGTTAGGCAAAACACTTACCTCGATTCGGCTAATCCCAACACTCACTTAGTCTTTTCCTCTACAAATTCTCCTCCGCTCGACTCAATCTAGTCAATGATGACTTCAATACATTACACAATGCAAGAGAAAATAATTTTAACTAATAAAGCTGTGATTTTTATTCAAGTTAAAAAAATCAACAAAAGTCAAACCTCGGGCCCGCCCGGTCAAAACCCGGGTTCAAGGGTAGGTTTTGACTACCCATAGCCTCACGAGTCCAAATATGTATTTTGTTTTCAAATTCGAGTCTTATTCGACTCTCAAAACTCAAATTTTCATTTTTCAAAACTTTGACAGCATCCCCAAGTTTTCCCATAGATTTCCCATCACATCATTAAATCCCTGAACTAACTATATTTCCGAGTTATTCATAAGTGAATCGAAACCTATAATCAAGTTCTAATCTTATTGCTAACTGACAGATCAAATCTCATATTTCATAAATTTCAAGCTTAAGTTTAAATGTCTATACTTTACACCTCAAATGCATATTTTAAGGTACCTAACACCCAAAACAATGGAATTCCAATAGAACTAATACGTTAACCTACTATAGTTCCAATTGCTTATAATGACTAATCTCATGAATGCATAATAATTATTCAATCCTAAGTCATAGCCATTATAATTACATTCACTCATAGTATCATCATTAAACTAATTACTTCAGCTCAAATTAATATGCAACTGAAGGATATAAGTAGATTGATATATTCATATACCTGATTGTTTATATTTCTCCACACAAGGTTTCCATGTAGTGTAAGTTAATTGAGCCCAAACAACCATAATTTTTCATCGCACTGCAGTCGTCTGCTGCTCCAAATAGTCCCTCTTTGAGTTGATATATTTTTATTATTAAATATAGTAAGTCCTGATGACTAATATACCTAACTCCTTATAAGAAAATCCGGCGTGAGGATATTAACAAGGTGGGCTTGGCCCACTTATTACACTTTTAGATAATAAATTAAAATTGCTCACTTTTAATATTCGATTTGTAATGTGAAACTATTATTACCTCTCCACAAATTTAACAAGAAGTTAATAAAAATAACTTAAAAGTTCACTCTTAAAATACTAGGCTATTACATGTTGTTATCGGTCCATTGAGTCGTCTGATTTATGGGAGAGTTAGGATGAACCTAGGCCCTTCCACTAGTGTTTTTGGAAGCACCCGATAACGCCTGCTTCACTTTCGTCATCACACGATCTTGCCTCGAGGGGTGGTCCATGATTTCTCTTTGCTGCTCTCTCAGGAGTTTAACCGTTTCAGCAACGAGTTTGTCTCCTGCATCATCAGGATTTGGGTCTCACACATGCTGAGGATATTGTCCTTCGCGAACTAGGGTTGTTTCATCCTCTTCGTTACGGGTTTCGCTGATGGAACCATCACGCTGGGATAATTCTTCTCGTTCATCGTGTGTTGCATCATTGTAAGTGTTGTTGACATCATTAGCAGCCATACCTAAATTTTACTGAGGAAAGAGTCAAAAACTTTGTTAGTTACAAAGAATGGATCAAAGTAATTATGCAGTTGTATATGCCCCACGGTGGGCGCCAAACTGTTTACCTGTAAAACGGCACAGTTGAATTTATATTGGTTTATAGACAAGTGAATCGAATCGATCTAAAAATATTAAAGAAATAAGAACAAAAATAATATTAACGACTGAAATTAAAGGGAATAGCAAGCCTGATTCTGAGCTCGGTCTTTCTGGGAGAAAAAGTAAATCAGTGATAAATCAATGATAAAGCTGTTTAAATTAAGCGTAAAATAGTAGACTAAAGGTTTTCTGTGCAGAATGTTTTCATGTCCTACAGTATTTGCTAATCCTACTATTTATAGCATCTACTTAGGGAAACAAGATCCTAAAATCAAGCTTCTCTTAAATGAGAACAAAAATGTTATTGATGGTTATATAACGGTTGGATTTGAATGCATATATTCTCTGTAATACCTGCTCATTAAATGTTATCCGATGTCAAATCTTTGAGTCTCTATTACCGGCTATGATTCCTTCGCGATTCATCCGATACCGGCTACATGTTTTGTACCTGGTTGTTAGGTGTTTGTCCAGATTTTCTTACCATGATTGGTTTTCCTATCTCATGAAGGAAAGGACAACATATTTGCCATAATTGGGTTCTCCTTCTTATAGAAGGAAATTATAATTCTTCCATGTTTGGATAGTCCTTTTTCTTGTAGGAAAAGGTTTGGAGCTCTATAAATTGAGGATCCTTCTTTCTCTTTCAGCAGCATTCACAATATAATCATATGGGGTTGAGAATCGTGTTTAGGGGGAGAACTTTACGGGACAAGTATTAGTGTGTCACTTGTGTATGCCTCTTCGTGAGGTTGTTCTCTCAATATTTTTGTACTCTTTTTTCTATAGTGGATTGCTCATCTCCGCCGTGGACGTAGTTCAATTGACCAAACCACGTAAATGTTTGTGTCTCTTTTGGTAGATTTCTCGTTTGTTGTCTGATTTATCGTCGTTCAATTATTGTGTTACTAGCTTCCGCATGATACCTGATTATTTTCGGTCCTAACAAGAGGTATCAAAGCGAGGTTCAAGACAGGTTCATCTTGACAGGTTTAGTTCTAGTCGCAACCTATTTGACGATAATCGTGATTTTTGTCTGAGAAATTTGATTGGTGTGCTACGCACGTTTAGACAAACTTTCTGGTGGAGATTTGGAGATGCGACATGTTGATGTGAAAAAGGTGGATCAGATTTATTTTGTCAGAAAATTCAGGCCAAGGGGGAGAATTGTTAGGGATTGTCCTGATCTTCTTACCATATTTGACTTTCCTATTTCTTGAAGGAAAGGATAATATATTTACCATAATTGGGATTTCCTTTTTTTAAAAGGAATTATAATTCTTCCATGTTTGGCTAGTCCTTTTTCTTGTAGGAAAAGGTTTGGAGTTCTATAAATTGAAGATCCGTCCTTCTCATTCAGTAGCATCCACAATGTAGCCATATGGGGTTTGAGAGTCGTGTTTAGGGGGAGAACTTTACGGGACAAGTGCTAGTGTGTCACTTGTGTTTTCCTCTTCGTGAGGTTGTTCTCTCGATATTTTATACTCTCTTTTATTATAGTGGATTGATCATCTCTGCTGTGGACATAGGTCAGTGACCGAACCACGTTAAATGTTTGTGTCTCTTTTGGTATATTTCTCGTTTGTTGTCTGATTTATCGTCGTTCAAGGTTTGCTTTACTAGCTTCTACATGACACCTAATTTTTTCGGTCCTAATACCGGTGCCAATTATCTGTTGATTCACCTTTTACATGTCTTCAGTTCCTCGTGTCTCCTCACCATTCGACCAATTGTCGTCATCCAATTTTCCCCATACACTCTCCCTACTTCCCCCTTTCCCCCCTCCTTTTTTTCATTACATTATTCAGTTATGGCTGGTGATTTTTCTTTTACTTTCAAGTGCTCGACTGATTTTATGTGCAGTATCAACTACCAACCCCCAACAGTGGTGCCTGGTTGCCATATTGCTCGGGTGCAACGTGCAGTATGCATGATTAGCAACAAATACTATGTACACGAAGTGGGCATTTATCCACTCGTTTGTTGGTGAAGGTATGGAGGAAGGTGAGTTCTCAGAGGCTCGTGACCATCTTGAAGCCCTTGAGAAAGACTATGAGGAAGTTGGAGCAGAAGGCACGGATGAAGAAGAAAGGGAAGAATACTAAAAAGTAGTGTCTTGTGAAATGGCAATGATGGTTATCTATCTTGGCAAATACTCTTGTTGTGTATCTTGTACTGCTAAAAATGGTCTCCTTGTTTGAAGTCACGATAAATCAATAATCATCTGTATGCTACATCGACTTATTTCTTTTGCTTTATTTCTTTTGCTTCGGTTTTCTTGTTATCCTGATGTTGTTGGTAGTATGTCGTGTTACTGCTTCATTTCCATGATTTGTACACTATTGTTTTCTTTTCAACAAGTGATGTGACTATGCTTCTCCTGAGTCGGGGTCTATCGAATATAACTCATCTACATTAACAAGGTAGGGATAAAGTTGCATGCATACTACCCTCCCAAACCCCACTTGTGGGATTACGTTAATATTTTTTATTATTATTATTATTATTTGAGGCATGTATAGATTCTTTTTATGCAAATAATCAAACAATTATTTTTTGCTTGTTTTGAGAATAAAAAGAATCGTTTCTTTTTCTGAGATATAAACGATTTTATTAAAACAAATAAGAAAAGAAGTAATCCGAAATTAAACCTAAGCACTTAGTGAAGAACAAAACTGAAGGCATTTGTTAAGCATCTGATGTGTTTTCGTAGTCATTTGATATTGGAGACGCCACCACTGCAGAATGGGAAATGCTGCTTGAGTTATTGCTAGGCGGATAAGTTGAAATTATTGTTAGTAAATCAGATTGGAATGCTCGTAGTTACTATTGGATATAGTCTATTTGGAGAGTCCTTAAATTAAGGACACTATGTGTGTTTGGAATATTAAGATGGACCAAATGGGAGTGTACGTAGCTTACATGGCAAAACGAACAGCTGCACTTTTGGGCCCTATTACCGGGTATTATCAATTTTAGCCCGCATCAGAAACTATTTATATTCGATAGCGAAAAAGTGTATCAAATTTGACATACAAAAATTATTAACTTTGGAGTGTCATTTTATTTGGGTGAAAAATTCAATCTAGGAGGACACGCTGTAGTTAGTTAAAATATCAAGCACAAAAGTATCAACAGATCAGAGTGGCGCAGCGGAAGCGTGGTGGGCCCATAACCCACAGGTCCCAGGATCGAAACCTGGCTCTGATATACAGAGTAGCTTCTACATCGATATTTTTTATTTATCATGATTCATGATTGAATCCTAACTAAAATCTTAACAAGAAAAACACGAAAATCTCAGTCTCAGTCTCACTCATCTAAATAATATTCCCATTCCATCAACTTAAAGTAACATTTTGTAACCCATTACTTTATAAGTGGTAAGTTGAGACCAACAAGTGCAGGAAATGTTTTTCCAAGTCTCAAGTTAGATCTGACTATATGCGTTGACATAAAGTTATGCTGATATCTGTCAAATTCTGTGAATCCCTCTGCTCTACTCTCACCCAAAACCAAGTTGTTGGGAAAATCTAATAATTCTTCAGCAAACTCAAAGCCCAACTTATATAAATTGATCTGAGCAACTTATCAAATCAGGCTTATATTTTAAAAAAAATCAGTCTAAGATGAAGTTAAATGAAAAAACATGGTTCGTGAGAATTCATATAACCGACCCCAACTTGTTTCAAATAGTTGATTTTCTTGTATGATTTCGTCATCACAAGAATTAAGTAGTGTTTCATAACCCCTGAAATCAGCTCCTAAAATATCTTCAAGAAGATAATGTTCTTGCATCTGAATCATGAACCCTAATTTGACTGGACTATTATTGTTGATGTTACTAGTCACACCACTAGTACTAGTACTTTGGTTTTGCTTACTACATGTTAAAGTTACAATACAATTCCCCTTGTTTGTTCTGTTCTGCAGAGAAGATTTCTGATTCTAAAAGCAAGTGTATAAAATTCGTTCACGAAGAAGACAAGCATCTTGATCGTAAGCAGGAGCAGCATCCTCAGCAGTTTCAAAAGTTCCAAGCCACATTCTTATCTTCTGATTCTGTGTTGCGTCTTTAATCTCAGCTAGCTGTCCATTTCCCTGAAGACTTGCACCTACAAATTCTACTGTTGCTTCTTTTTCTCCCCTTGAATTTGGTTATTTTCTTCACTGCGGTTGCTTCTTTCTGCTGCTGTGTTGGGAAGTTGATTAACATTGAAATGAAGTTTATGTAAACAACAATGTGAAAAGAGGCTTTTTGAGGTTGTTTATTTGGTCTTAATGGCATGTAAAAAGTCGGTTACATGTCTTCGTTTTTATTGTTCTATCTCATTTTCGCTATTTTTTCGTCCATTTACATCTATCACCTTCTTTCGTCCAAACATTTCCACTTTTTCCAATAACAGAGTTTCATATGATTAGACAACAAAATTGGTTAATGTCATTAATCGTGAATACAGTTTAATTGCCTTTCGGCGGAATCAAAATCCATATATGCATATCAGCATATAGCAAGGGTCAAAATGTAATGCCATTTACAAGCCTATATTTTCTAAATAGATACCTGCATATCAAATGGATGTCGTAAAACAGCTAGTTTTAGAAAACCTCAATTCACCAGCCAATCTGGACAAGTTTCGAATCAATAAGTCACTAATTTATTAACTAATAAACCATGTCTGTATAAGCGAGCTTCATTCAGCACAATGATTTTGAATTTCCCAAGTAATTATCTTGGCATCATGTTAAACATCTGAAGGAATCGACCATATTCAGGAACCATAATAGCACTCAGGCGCACAAAAAACACCAAAGGAACTTAATGTTTTAACATCTACTATAATTGTCACGCCCCAAAATCGAGGGATGAGACCGACGCCTAACCGGATGAACCCAGTCAAGCGGACCTGGATTGTCTTTCCTGCCCAACGTATTACCCCGCGTTCATACATACATTATTTCATGTGAGCTAGCCGAATTTAGGTTCAAAGTACATTTTACAACATAATTCCATTTTTCCTCTTTTAGCATTTCAACGATTGATATCCAAACATACAAGGTACAAACATAAGTTCCTAAGATGAACCACGGTTTCCGAGTACGTACAGTTACTACCCAAAAATACATATATACACCCACATCATGTCTACGGAGCCTCTACGAATACTAGGGATTTTACATAACTTGCCGGTAACAAGACCCCGGCTATACCTTTACAACATAAGCAAAAGAGGGTGGTATAATCCACACACGGCCCCGAGGAGAAGAGGGGCTCACCACAACTGCTGAGGAGATGAAGAGGAGGCACCACTAACGGTGGGTTGAGCTACTTGCTATGGAATCACCTACATCCATATAAAAGATGTAGCGCCCCGGCAAAAGAAACTTTAGTGCTGTAGAATAGTACTAGTATGTATGAACAAACTTTACCCCAAGTACAATCAAGCAGTACACCGATAAGAGACAGTTAATAGAATCCAACAAGCATTGCACAGAAATCGAAATAACCAAAATCAAGAGTTTCACAAATTCCCCTTTTCTTTTTCAACACCTCCATTT
>ML279064.1:40138-56061 GCA_005239495.1 Nicotiana undulata
GTATATGGTGTTGCCACAATCATTTAACTCAGATAAATTCAGTCCATATTTACATTCATCATTCGCTACACAGCCTTTAGCCCTTTGATACATCAACAATGCATTTAATAGCAACATCAACCAACAATTCAATCAGAAAGATTCTCATCATCAAGGATATTCATTCGTAACAACCAAATAACTATATGAAATCACGGCCACAGAATTCTTTATCCAACAGTGAATCATATACAGTATGCCATCAACATAAAGCTCAATTAGTTATCCACGTTTTCTTTCCATTATTTACTACACAACATTTAGCACTTAGATACATTCAACAATTGGATTCGTTATCATTTCTTTCGTTTGGTAGCACATCCTTTCATACCGAGGTATTCAACAGTTAACGAGCTTTGCACGTGATAGAGTAAGCACAAGGAATCACCATTTTCACAACCTCACATAGCACGGTGGTATGGCAATCAGCTAGGACAATCAGAGAATAGAATCTTACGTCTCTAACACATTAGAACAATCAATTCACATAATCTCAAACAAAGTACACATACCATATGCTCAAACACCAACAAGAAGATTCTACAAAGGTTAACATTAGCCATACATACCTTGTGTCGAATTTTTCCTTTTTAATTTCTATCACAAATCACCGGACCGTCAAGCAACGCCAATCTAATTCATAATGCAACACATTCATCTTAGAATTGGGAATCATGAACACAATTCGAACTCGCTTAGGCATTTTATCGAATGTTACATGACCCCAAGATTTCTAACCCCTTATTTGTGAATATTAACCCGAACCCACTTCCTTTTACTAGATTGCGACAATTAATGGACATGCATGCAAGGTTCTTCTCTTTTATCTTCAAGAACTCCTTTAGGGGAGTTCTACTTATTAACCAAAGTCTGGAAATTTAAGGGAAATGGGGTAGGGACTTACCTCTTTAAGTGAAGAAGACAATAACTCTATAAATTCCCGGGCTTGAGTGATTGTGAAAAACCAAATGGATGATGAAACCCTTTCTCTCAAGAACTCTCTTTTTCTCTCTCTATTCTTAGTCAGAAAATGGTTAAAAATGAAGGGGAGGGGTGTTTTCTTGAATAGGGGTCGGGTTTTAAAATTAAAAATTAAGAGCTCTGACACGGAATGCGGTCAGGAATGCGATCGCATTCCTGACATGCGGTCCGCAGACCGGTCGCAGAATAGCCCTCAAGATGGGCCAAAACTAAAAACACATTGTGCAGGTATGCGACCACTATGCGGTCCGCATACACGTTATGCAATCGCATAGTGCGTCGTATAACCTCCCTCACCAAAAACCAATGGGCAAGAATGCGACAACTATGTTGTCCGCATAATCAGAATGTGATCGCATTCTGGACCGCATAGTTGTCCTTAATTTGGGCTGAAGTCTGCCCAGGTATGCGGCCATTATGCGGTCTGCATACACGTTATGCGATCGCATAGTGCGTCGCATAACAGCACAAATTCTGGAAAATTTTATCTTTCAAATCCCGGGGTACTTTTAACTCAAAATAAGTCCATGTTAAGAATTTCTACAGACCTATTTGGACATTATTTTAGACATGAAATTTCACGGGTATTTACAATAACAATTCCAAGCATATTAATAAGAATAAAAAAGTACCGAGAACCCGAGAAAAGGAACTTCAAATTTAACATCTATACCAAAAACCAAGCATATCAAGTTTAAACACGTTAAATAATCCAAGAAAAACTCAACAAGGAATAGCAGATGCTGATAATTGGATCCTTTCATTTCCATAACAGGCTAAAATACTACATGACAAAAGAAATGAGAAAACGACATAACCCAAAACTGTCTTGTAAATAGTTCTGCAATATCGACCTCTTCAACGGTTGGCCTTGGCAACCCTCTCAATCTCATCTTTCTTTTTAATGGCATAGCTGCAGAAACAAACGCACCATCCAAAGTAGTCTAAGTTGGCAAACATCCAAAGAAAGTGATATGAAAAAAAAGGTGCACCAATCAAGTATACTATTTTATAACGGCGCAATAACTTTGAAATATATCTATAACTTTCTAAGATCATTGGACATTCAAAATCTCAAACCTTTTACCTGTTTGAAGAACCCTTGGCGGCATTGATGAGTTCATCTGCAAGGCACTCAGCTATGGTCTTGATGTTCCTGAAAGCACTCTCACGTGCACCAGTTGTCAGCAAATAAATTGCCTGGTTAACACGGCGAAGTGGAGAAATATCAACAGCCTGACGCCTCACAACACCAGCCGAACCAATACGAGTTGCATCTTCCCTTGGCCCACTAGATTATCAAATGGAGAAGACAAAGCTATAAATGAGACAGATATGGTAGGCATGAACTCCACTTAGAAAAAAAATGTTTGAAAGTTAAAGATTTGTGCGAGAAAATCATTATTTTATTTGACAACTAGTCAAACTAGTATTTCAAATGATCCAGCAGCATTTATGTTCAGTATTCGCAAATATAGATGGCCAAAACCAATATCTGGAAATACTGAAACAACATTTGATGCCAATAAAGGCCCATTATTACCCCAGTTGAAACAAAATAAGATTGAAGAACATGTGGATCAATTAGGCACCGATCATCAGTGCGCACCTGTTGATGACAGCATCAACAATGACTTGAATTGGGTTCTGGTCGGTCAACAAATGAATGATCTCCATCGCATGCTTGATGATGCGGACAGCCATCAGTTTTTTCCCGTTGTTCCGTCCATGCATCATAAGAGAGTTGGTGAGCCTCTCAACAATTGGGCACTGGGCCTTCCTGAAACGCTTAGCCTGGTATCTACCAGCTGTGTGTGGCATATAAACTGGATGCTTGGAAGCAGTTGCTGTGATGTAATCCTCAACAGAGATGTCATTGATCTTCACCAAAAAGTGAGATGGTAGTTAAAAAAGAAATCTTTCAAATTGTATTCAAGATAAGTTTCAGCCTCGCTAATAAACGAACTTAAGAATAATACTCGTAAAAAAAGAAGCAGAAACAGAACAATCGCCTTGGTATTAATTAACCCTCTTCATTTTCTATGTCTCTCTCGTGCCTGTGTTAATTTTTAATTCACAATTTTAACACAATGTGCTCTACTTCCGCAATGTTGTTGAGAAAGAATTGCAGACTTTTACTGAATAGCAACACTACTTACATTTCCTTCTTTTATTTCATGGAATAAGAAACTAAACAATACAGCACATAATATTGCCCTCTTAATCTCCCCTCTCACCCCCAGAATAAGCTCATTTGTCTATCTGGTAACAGTCAATTAGGAGTGAAACCATGCTGAGTGAGCATCATCAAAAAGAAACCTAAAACCAAATGGAAGTGCACTGTCTGAAAAGATATACAATCACTTGAATTCAGTGTTAACAAATGGAATAGTGGAAGAAAAAGGTTTACAATAAGCAAGTAACACCAATGTTTGCTAGGAATCTTTCAGTCTTGTTAGAGGTTTACAATAGGCAAGTAACACCAATGTTTGCTAGGAATCTATATGCCAGCAGAAATTATGTAGAGAACTTCTAATGCTAAATGGAGAAACATAGCATAATTGTTGCTGGCTTCGCATCTGGCTCATTAGTATTATGAGTTGAGTTGAAAAAATCAGTTATTTACCAAGCTACATCAAATAGATTGGTTTGATTTATCAAAAAATATATGGTACTCAGGTTCTATAAGTTGTGATTTTCCTTGGATAAAAAAAGTAGATTGTCACAATGAAAAAAAAGAGTCGTTTAAAAGGAATGAAGGGAAGTGGAAGGTACCTGAACATCGTCGTAGGTCCAACGATTGAAAAGCATAACATCGCTGTGCACCTTATTCTCTGCGCTTGCATCCACCGGAGCGGCTACTACACCTGCGTCCATTTCTTCTTCTCTGCTCCGATAATTTACCTGCTGCACTAAATCTAATAGTTAAAACAATGCATTTGTCATGATTTGTGTTTGCATATAACGATAGAGAGAGAGAATAAGGAGGGACTTGTTCACCTTCGGCGGAGAAGAGTCTTTGCTGCTGACTGCTGTATCAGAGAATGGAGTGCGTTAAAACCCTAGAAAGTTTATAGTAGGGTTTCGGGGAAGTTGGGCAAAGGCTATAATGCGATAGCTCAACCCACTAAATATTGGGCTTTCTGCTCTGCTGTGTCAACGATCCGATTTTATCGTCAGGCCCAACTCCACTATCTCCGGGTAAAAGCCACAAATAGCCTGAATTACTTAAGGAAATTTTAACTCCTCTAGCAAAGGTATACACCTTATTTATTATAAATTTAAACTATTTTAAAATATTATTTTTTATAACTACCTTTTATATTATATAGCAAAATACGTATTTATGGTATATACAGAGACGGATCCAGAATTTAAGGTTTATGGGTTCCTATAGCGACCTTAAGCAGATATACAATAAGTAATTGGGTTCACAATCAAATATTTATAGATATTTAGTAAATTTTTAATACATATACAGGGTATGTGCAAAAGCTACTGGGTTCACGGGAACCCACATATGATAAGCTGGATCTGCCCCTGGGTATATACTACTACCATTTAGGCGTGAAATCAGCTATTTATATTTATTTTTTCTCTCTCTTTCTTTTAATTAATACACAATTCTCTCTCAAAATTTCAACAAAAATTTTCTTCTTTCTCTCTCTCCTCCTCTCTCTCTTCGAGCTAAATACCTGCTTCTAATTGTGAATTCTCTGGCTGAATCTTCTAGGGTTACTAAAATTAAAAATACTTCTAAATTGTTGGGAGAAAGAGGGGAAAGACGGACTTTTTCTTCAATTCCTCCATAGCAAGGAGGGGCTCGTCGCTCTGAGGTTGGGGCCACTAAGCGGGGAGAAAAAACGATGTCGGAATAATTCGAGTAGAGCATGGGTACTGTAACATGAACGACGAATACTGCAACATTTTCTACGCCGGAGAAGAATTGAGGGCCGGAGCTTTTGGCGTCTCCATTTTTTGTTTTAATACAAATGTATACAATATTTTGCTTGGCCGGAAAATGCCATCCCTGACGAACTTTCTTCTTTTTTTTTTTTTTTGCTATTTAGTAACATACAATGATACAAAATATTGTATTATGTACAAATTCACTCAAATACATTGTATTTTTGTATAAATATATTTTTTTTTTGCGGTATTTATGTATTTTGAAGGTTTATATCTTTTTAACACAGTTGAATACACATGTATTCATGCGTAATGTACATACAATATGCATCAATATTAGATATAAATATTAAAATATACTGAATACAAACATTGATATAGAACAAAATATAAACATTTAATACCTTTAATTTTAAAATACAATGAAATATAGTAAAATACACTAAATACAAATAGAAATGCAATGAATACAACCAATGAAATATACTGAATACAACAGTAATAACATGTATTAGGAATAACTAAAATATTGTTAATACAAAATACATTTGAATACACTGAATACAAAATAATGAATACAGTTACAAACATTGAATCTAATGAATGCAACAGTAAAAAAATAAATATTGAAACACATTAAATACAACAATTATATACAACTGAATATAGGCAGTAGTTTTGTGTTTAGCGTCCGAAAAATCATTCTAATTAACTGGGTTGATAATAAAACGTGTTAGAATTGATTTTACTTGAGTTATATTAGGAGTGTATCACACTAATTTAATCCTATTTTCGTTATTTTACAGTTGGACATGCCTATTTTTAAGGTGATTGTCGTTGTTGTGTTCATGAATACATGGCACGAATACATGTGAATACAGTCGCGTACGACTACAACCTCTTTTTTTAGGCGACTTTTCCTATTGAATTCACGAATACAGTAATGCGAATACAATGAATACATTGTCGTAACAACTAAATAGTAGCTATATATAAGAAGTAATTATGTATATCATAGCTGTAGGAAGTTAATAGCGACTAAACAATTGTGGATTCTGATAATTCCTTATTAGTTAAATGGCAAAAAGAATTTAGTTAGTGATCCTGTGGGTCCCACTAACTTATAAAGAGGAGACATGTCAGCTTTAAATAGGTGTCTTGTTAAAAGTTCAACAATTTTCCGCACATAGTTTTGAAATAATTTTTCAGTAATTCCTATTGGGAAATTTTTCATATATATCCTATAATAAGGACTTATTTATCATTTTTTTCAAAGTTTTTCAATTTTCAATAAATACATTAATTGTTTACAATTTATATAATTACCCTTAAAAGACATTCACCCCATTATTAATATCTTCAATTAAGATATTTAATTATATCATTTCCTTTTTTTTCCCTCTCATCTCCTGTCTCTCTCTCTCCCTCTTTTTCCATGCAAGTTTGATTGCCAATTCACATGGCTTTTCACTTAATGGTAGTCTTTCACTTCCTACGACCAAAATTACACATAAACCAACTCTAAACTTAACTAACTTTCCTCAAAATTAAAATATAAACTCCAAATGTTATTCTCAATCACTTGCAAGACACCAAATCCAAACAAATCACAAATTCTTAAACGAGTATTGAATTCAAAGTTTTGAAACATTATATCGTGCGGGATATAATGTTTAATAGTATATGAAGTGCTCCATATTTATTAATCTTAAATAATGGGTTGTATGATCACTCTCTCATCAAATGTTGATGAAATGTGTCAATCTCTTTGTTCTTCCATATTCATATCATATGTTAAGATCTATTAAGTTCTTATATCTTTTTCGAATGTGAAGTGATTGTTATTATTTAGGTATCATATTGGTTTTTATGTTTAATTACTCGTATTGATTTTTATGTTTAATTACTAAATTTGGTGCGATTAAAAAAATAACTATTATGTGTTACTAAGAAAATTCTCCCATAACAATATTTTAATAGATCATATATTTGTCAATTATTTTATATTTTTATTAAACATATATTTACTTATAAAAATTTGACAAAGTAAGATTGAAATAATATTTAAGTAACAAAAAACCTCAGAAAAGCCCGATAAAACCGAACAAATCCAAAGCGATATAATTAGTTTGGTTTGGTTTTAATAAAAACCGAATCAACCCGGTCCATGTACACCCCTACTTATAGTTATTGAACTGCTACAGCGCTAAAATCTAAAAATTGAAGTCTTTGGTTCGTCAATAATTTAAGGCAGCTTGTTTGAATATTGGCTGGATGCATTATGAACTATTAACACTCTTATCAAGAACAAAATCAGCAAAAGAAAACAAACATGGTATGAATTCAAATATAAGTCAGAACCCATTGTCTCAACAGAACCAATTCAAAGAAATAGAACTACCGCAGAAAAGGTTCGACATGATAGATGGATGTCAATCTAGCACACACACAAACATATAATATAAGTTATCACCATTGATGCAAAATATTAGTACCATAAACTATTCCAAATACTTGAAGTGCCCAATTTACATGACAATCATGGTTAAAAACATGTCCCCAAAACTATGAGTTTGAGCAAACAAAACCGAAGACTAAATTAAAGCCAGTCTACTCAAGGCAATTTCAATGTGGCATTCATAATTATGCCCTCAGCGCAATCTCCTGGCCTCCCTCTCAGACTCCAGCAGAGTGAGAACATCACCCTCTCTGACTGGTCCCTTGACATTTCTCATGATAAACCTGTTTTGGTCGTCAAGAAACTTGACTCTCACCTGTGTCACCTGTCCTCTGGATCCAGTACGACCCATGACTTTCACCACAATAGCATGCTTGGTTGCAGATTCCATTCTGCAAAGGCAGAATATATTTTTAAGAAACCATGGTTAAATAATGGAAAACACCTTGGAGGAAGTCAAATAAAACATTAGTAGAAAGAAGCAAAGCACTCCAAAACCTCGCGTTCTAATAACTTAAGAACCATCAATAAACAAAAGAAACAACGCTCAACATGTTGACATACTAAAGCATTTTTATCAGAGGCAGATCAATATTTTAAATCTGTGAGTTCAGAACATCTGTGCCCATTACTCATCAGCCCCAATAGGTGCAGCTTAATTTAAGTATATTATACAATTTTTTTCATCTATCTGCAACCTGTATATAATGATACAGCAAACAGACATGAGTCACACGACGCACACCAGTGACACCGAAAATATGCATTGGAGGTAACTGAACACAAACAGAAGAAATTTAGAAGCTCCCATTATTGCAGGTCTCACATATGCATTTCCAACAGTACAGTTGCTGATATCCTTCTGTATTTAAGGTACCTCCTTGGTACTGTATTTTATGAAAATATCTTAGCTTACAAAATAATACATATGCATTTCCAACCAAAAGCACTCAAGATGACCAAAATAGGGCTAAGGAGAAGATCGACTTCAAAATTTATATCCTTATACACCTCCTTCTGATCAGTTTGCTCTGAACAATTCTTGTATCAAGAATCCATCTATTCCACAATGTAATAGTTTTAAATAACATGGTGGGAAAGTTTCCAGGTAAAAGTGGTATATGAAAAGTTAAAGAACCTACACCCAATCGTCTATACTGTTCCAGGAACCTCATGGGTGCACTTATAGGCAAGACTTCACCTTTTTTCAGACAAATAAATTCTTCTTTTCAATAAGAGAAAATAAGAGGTAACCGGACCGGACACAAACACAAAGTAAGTTAGGAGCTTCCATTATTGCAGGTCTCACATATATCCTTTCCAACTAAAATGACGAAACTAGGTTGAGGAGCGTATCCACTTCACATGTTTTCAACCTAGGGTAATGGTTCTTTTCTCTGCGTCAACGCTACTAAGGACCTATAGGTTTGCCTACTTTACTTATTAAAGGTAATGAGAATGGCTTTAGCTATGCGAGCCTGCCACTACGCTCCTTTGTTACAGAATTAATGGTCAGAAGGCTAGTTCCTTGTATACCTCCTTCCTCTCAGCCTGCTATGAACAATTTTTGTATGCATAGAATGAAACTTCTTTCCATAAGGCAACAATTTTTTATAATTCTTGTAAGTATACAAAGAGAGAGAAAAAAAACTACACCCAATCAACAATATTGTTCCTGGAACCTCATGAGTGAACCCAAAAAGCAAGATTTCACCCTCTCTTTTTTTCACACAAACAAGTTCTTGGTTTCAAATCAAACCTTCGACACTAATGAGCAGAAAATTGAAGGCACTAGCCCTAAGCAATAAGATAATTAAAATAAAAAGGAACAATGACTTTGATACATATGTTCCCTTCTTCTGTGATTGATGCAAACTTGTTTTTCAAATACCCATTTTATCAGCATTCAGTCAGAAAAATCCATTTAGAATATAGATCTATTATTAGATCAAGCACACAAATCTAAGTTGAGCTAAAAGATTGAGTCCTATGATAGAATTTGACCAAAAGAAAAATAGCTGAATGAAACAACACTGATTTGTTTATGGGGAAAAGAAAAATAGGTTACCTTTGGAGGAGCGGAAGGAGTAGAAAGCTACGACGGCCAACGAAAGCTCACACAAGGCTAATGGATTTTGAAGTAAAACACTGAAGAGTACATATATATAGTGAAGCTTTCCGTAATTACTTTTGTATCCCTTGTCAACGCTGTAGACTTAGGGACACTCGCGTCAGAAAAAAAAAAGACAACAAAATAGAAAAAATATATATACAAGAGTATATATAAAGAAAAAGAGCAACTCGTAAACTTGTATATCCATTTTTTAAATACGGCCTAATTTGGGATATGGTACTTGTCTCCCACAAATATTGATATTGAATAGTTTTATCCACCCAAACTTAGATACATAGAAATAAATAACCAAGTCTTTATCTTTGTTAGAATTTGAGCAACATTAAATGCTAAAATTGTCATTTTTACATTGGATTTTCCTTTTCTTTTGATTTTTTTTATATAAAGTTCCCCAGACAGAGGTCTAGGCATTGTATTGCAAAAAAGGATCAGTGAGGGGGGCTAGACCTTACTTCATAAACATAATACAACGTGGTGATTGCCATCGCCCAAAAAGGACAGTATAGTTAACTACCACTCTACTGTCAACCATATATACATCAAACTTAACTAACGAAAAAATTGTTCTTCTTATATTTTGTTCTAATACTAGGCATTTGCCACTTATCCATAATGAAAGGACCTTTAGCTTCTTTAGGTAGATGCTCAAAGGATTGACATATCATACATGTACCAGAGATGGATGCGCTTTTAGCTAAGGCATCCGCTACTTGGTTTTCTTCTATATAATAGTGTTGGACCGTTGCATTTGTTTCTTGAACCAATCGTGTAATTCTATCCACGGCCATCTTAAGTTTCCAGCTCTTGTTTCCCACTTGGTTGACCATATCCACAATAGTAGTTGAATCAAGTTCAAGAACAAAATTAGTGAAACCCAACCGGTTGCACCATTTTCCTCCGAACTCCGCAACTATAGCCTCAGACATGTTGTGACTATCACAATCTATTTTCACTGCATAGTCCATGATGCATTCACCCACCTCATCTCTAATGATTTCACATATACCTGCTTTCCTATTTTCTTTGATGTAGCTTCCATAGGTGTTAACTTTGATCTTGCCTTGGGGTGGAGGGTGCCATTGGACTTGCTTCCATGTTTGTACAGGTTTCATCATTTCAATTTTGTTGCAAAGGGAGGGCCAGTGATGTTGGGTTTCTCCATATGAAATGTATTTGGCTATAATGGAGTTGATGTTCCATATTACCTGGCGTTTCATGACATTGAGTTGGAATCTCCTTTGTGAGCCATATCTACATGAACTTCTTTGCTTCCAAATCTCCCAGCAAATGAAGATTGGAGCCGCTTGAAAGACCAATCCTTGAATTTTATTCTTTGAATTTGCCTCCCACCAGTTCTTAAAAATTGAAATCACAAGTGCATTTCGGTAAGTGATCCCCAGCGGGCAGCCAATTTGTTCCCATATGTGTGTTGCAGCTTCACTTTCCACAAAAACATGTTGCATTGATTCTACCTGTGGAACACTACAACACGAACACCTCGAAACTATGTTAGTACCAAATTTACAGACCATGTCGTCAAAAGGTAACTTCCTTTTTCATAATTCTCCATGTTAGAAAAGACATTTTGAAAGGTATTGAATGATGCCAAAACTTTTTTAAGAAACTATTTGTTGTTTTTTAAATTTAATTGGGTACCAAGCAGATTTATTGGAGAAATTACCATCCTCCGACAAGGTCCAAATAGAAAAATCATCTTCCGAATCATTTTCTATATCAATTTTACAAATAAAATTAGAGAGGTGAGAAGGAAGAACTTGATTTAGCCTGTTAACATCCCATTGCCCATTAATTAAGAATTCCTTAACATGGATTTTGACCGACTTTCTGTTTCCCTGAACCTGGTGCGCAAGAGGACCATTACCAGTCCAATTGTCCCACCAAAAACTTGATGAATCATTTTGAATGCTCAATTTGATAAGTAACTCTACCTTATGCCTGGTCTTTAAAAGATTTTTCCGACTGTGAGAATCTGCCGAGGTCATGGATTTACTTACCGGATGAGATCTTGTGCAATATTTGGCTCTGAGGAATTTAGCCCATAAAGAGTTCTGCGTTCTAAAACTCCACCATCTCTTGATACTAAATGTGTCAACTACATCTTGCATCTTCCTAATTCCAATGCCACCTTCCTCCTTGGGAAGGCACATATTGTGCCAGGAGCTCCAATGATATTTGTTAGACCCTTCTGTAGAACCCCAGAAGAAATTGGCAAAGTGTTTTTTCATGAGATTAATGGTGCTTTGAGGGGGGGGGGGGGGGGGGGCTCATTGCAGACAATGTATAAATGGGGAGAGATTGCAATAAATGCTTGATCAATGTGATTTTACCCCCCAGAGAAAGAATTTTACTTTGCCAACCATTAAGCTTTTTAATAATCTTAGCAACCATGTCTTCAAATAGGGATGTGTTCTTCCTTCCATGATAAATAGGGCATCCCAGATATGTGAAAGGAAATTTTTTATCCATGAATCCTGAAGCTTGTCGTATTCTATTGATCCTGGAAACTGAGATGTTAGGAGTTGTGATGAAAAATATCTTGTCGTTGTTTACTTTTTGCCTTGAAGCCTTTTCATATCTCCTAATCTGATTTGTGATAAGGTTGATTATTTTCCTGTTACCCCCCACAAAAAATGACAATGTCGTCTGCATAAGCCAGGTGATTGATCTTTGGACCTTTGGGATTCATGCTGGAAGGAGTGAAATCTTCACATACAACTAGGTTATTCAAGGATCTTGTTAGTACTTTCGCACCAATGATAAACAAAGAAGGAGAGAGAGGATCTCCCTGTTTCAAGCCTTGGGAGGAGGTAAAAAAACCTCTCCTAGTGCCATTAATAATGATAAAGTACCAGACTTCCTTGGCCAAGCCCCATATGATGTCAATCCATTCCTCCGAGAAATAAATTTTCTCAAAACCGACAAGATAAAGCACGAGGACATTCTATCGTATGCTTTCTCCATGTCTAATTTGATAATAGTATTACCTCTACGATTTTTGTTCTTGATGTTCTGAGATATCTCTTGAGCAAGAAAAATGTTTTTTGTAATGGATCTTCCTTTGACGAACCCACTTTGATTTTCTGAGATGAGTTTATCAAGCATAGGATTAAGTCTTCTAGACAGGATTTTGGATATGATCTTGGCCGTGAAATTGCCAAGACTGATGGGTCTAAGCTCAGAGAAGTTGCCGGCGGATTCTACTTTAGGAAGTAGAACTAGGCATGTGTGGGAGAAGAACTTGGTCAGTCTTTTTCCATTGAGAATTTCTTGTACGAAGTCTGTGATATCTTCTTCTTTGATAATATCCCAATATTTCTGAAAAAAGGTACCGTTAAAGCTATCAGGACCAGCTGCACTGTTAGCACCCATATCAAAAATAGCTACTCTGATTTCCTCCATGTCAGGGATGGCAGTCAGAACCTCATTATCACTGTCAGTGATAATCCTAGGAATACATTCAAGAATATCCGTATCCTTGAACTGGTGCTTGATATGAATCTCTTGTTGAAGTGTCTAATAGATGCCGTTGCAATATTTTCATCCCCTTCAACCCACTTGTCCCTATGATCTTTGATCCTATGAAGTTGAAGTCTTCTTCTTCTTTCCTTGATTAGACTATGAAAATACTTAGTATTAGAATCACCTTCCTCGAACCACTTGATATTTGCCTTCTGTTTAATAATAAAATCATGCATAGTCATCCATTTGATGTATTCAACTTGCCCTCTATTTAGCTCTTCTCTGATAAATCAGAGTTGTTTTGCAGATCAAGCTCTTCGAGGACAATCATTTTTGCTTCCCAGTGTTGAACTTGCTCATAAACATTACCAATCTCTTCTTTGGACTACTGAGTAAGTCTTTTGCTTAGCATTTTGAGTTTTTGTTGAAGTTTCCACAAGGCATTCCCCCTAACATTAGAGGTCCACACCTCTTTTACCAGGTTCATGAATGAAGGTTGTTCCGCCCAGAAGTCAAGGAATTTGAAGTACTTAATGCCATTGTTGATTTTGTTATAGATTTTGAGAAGTAAAGGTCTATGATCCGAGCCCGTTCTTGGATGATGCTTGACCACATTATTCTGAATACGCTGCCCCCATGAGTCGTTAATAAAGATTCTATCAAGCCGCTTCCAGATTCTTCTTCTAGCTTCCCAATTATTGCACCAAGTGAACTTAGGCCCAATATAGCCCAAATCCTTAACTTCACAATTGTCCATGCAAGTGCTGAAATCAAAACTTTTGTACATTCTATGAGGTCGACCTCCCTGCTTCTCTTACGGATCCAAAATAACATTGAAATCACCTCCGATACACCAAGGACCATCCACCCTCATGTGAATGTTTCCCAAGCTATTCCAAAGTTCTTTCCTATCATTCGCATTGCATTTTGCATAAACAGCAGTAATGTACATACTCTTATCTTCCACCACATTTTGCATCTTGATAGTGATTTGTTGTTCATCTGCAATAATCACACTTGAATGGAAATGTTCAGACCACATGAGCCAAATTTGTCCGTTTGTGTTAGTAATGCAATGTTTGAGTCTAAGAAACTTAATGTATTTATCAATTTTGTTCAAACTGGCAAAAGGTTCCATAAGTGCTATGAAATCCACTTTGCTGATGTTGATAAGTTTTTTAAGTCTTGGCATGGCCTTTTTGGTGTTAACCCCTCTAATGTTGTTTTACCTCCCTGAAGAGGCATTTTCTCAAATTGCTTTTTCTTCTTTTCCTTTCTTTTGTTCTGCTTCCTGCTTTTAATCACAAGTGAAAAACCTTCTTCGTTGTCATGGTTTTGCACCATTTGTAGGTGATTTCCAGGTACCAAAATAGTCACTATGTTTAGGGAAGTGATCTCAATTCGGTTTTGTGTTTTCTTCCATAATGAAACATATTCACTGTTACATTGTTGTTGCTCCTGATTCAAGTCATTGTTGCATTGTTGTTGCTCTTGATTCAAGTCTACTTCAAGGCATATTCCAAGAAATTTTTTGATATCCGTAGGGACACTAACAGATTCATTAACATACATTTTCCATTCCACTTTCTTGGTTGTACTATCCTCCACATTACTCGACTTCACATCAGATTTTTCAACATCAGTCTATGTAATAAACTTTGTCACCTTGTTGCTGTCAGTTTTATAACTTTCCTCACTGTTACTCTCTTCTGTCGTGTGCATTTGATTGCCTTCCTTCAGAATTTCACTGTGTATATCATTAGGAATCACTATAGTTTTGTTCTTTTGTTTGATGGGCACTATGTTAGGTTTAAAGACAACTTTTGTCTTCCTTTTTCGGACACTTTTGTGTTTTTTGTTCTTGCATTTTCTATTGGTTCTTCGTTTAATATCTTGCTGCATTATCAGTTCATTATTCAACATTTGTTCCTTATTCGAATTCTGCTGAAATTGCACAACTGGGTCCTTCTGCTCGTTAGAACCACTGTTGGTTTCCCCCCGCAGCTTGTTGGTTTCACCCAACAACATTTTGTCTTTCCCCTGCTGAATTTGCACAACCAGATCCGTCTACACGTTACAACCACTGCTGGTTTCACCCAGCAGCTTATTGTCTCTCCCTTGTTTCCCCTGTGTATTTCTAGTCTTTGGGATGCTATTTTCCCCTGTTTCAATATCAACTTTCACTGCCTCAACTCCTTTGTTCACTGCCTCACCTGCTTCAATCTCTTCCTTGTTCATTTTGTCTTCCTGATCTTTTTTTTCCAGCTCTCTTTTCCTTTCAAGAATTCTACCATTCATCATATTATGTCCCAATTTCCTACAATG
Source organism: Nicotiana undulata (assembly GCA_005239495.1). Classification (NCBI taxonomy): domain Eukaryota; kingdom Viridiplantae; phylum Streptophyta; class Magnoliopsida; order Solanales; family Solanaceae; genus Nicotiana; species Nicotiana undulata. Next base: position 55,465 of record ML279064.1, read on the forward strand.
CCGCCCTTCTTAAGAGACATTATATATGAGTGAAAATTTTAGTACTACTAACAAGTATATATGAGGTTTTGATGATAACTATTGCTTTTTTCAAATAGCGATTGGGGCATAATATACTTTAAATGATGAATGGCCTGGATATTGTGACTCATTAGGAATATATTTTAGGGGAATTTTTCATTTGCCTTTCTTTCAAATTTTGTATATGTTAGAGACTCCTTTATAGTAGTAGTTTACACTGATCAGAGGGTTAGTTTTCTTCAACAGTAAAAAACTAAGAATATTATCAGTAGATGTTATTAACCTCTTGGTAATTCTGTTATTAGCCTCTTGGTAATTCCTATAACTGCCATCCTAATTTTATATTGATCATAAGTATTCATTTATCTTACAGAAACGTCATTGCTTTGCATAGCGGAATATGGTGCTCGAAATCCAGCAATGAAACTTCACAATATTCAGATGAACCTAATTGAGTAAGAGAGACTTTATTTGATCCTTTATTCTAAATCATCTTCAAAAGAATAATTACATCTTACTACAGACCTGTACAGGGGGGGGGGGGGGGGGGGATGATTCAAAGGGAAAGATGTGTAT
>ML279064.1:56212-66977 GCA_005239495.1 Nicotiana undulata
TACTACAGACCTGTACAGGGGGGGGGGTGGGGGGGGATGATTCAAAGGGAAAAGAGACAAACTAACAAAACTGCAATTTCTCGATTAGTAAGAAATAGAGAAATACTGAAGGAGAAATCCTAGCAGAAAATTCCCTACTGCGAGAATAATTGTATTTCTCTGAAACTACAAATCACTCAAAACTTTACTGATGGAGTATCTTATTCAGAGAATACCACCAGTTCAAAACTAGGTCTTTTGCCTTCATTTGCTTCTCTAGAAAAGATGGTAGGAGTATAACGACGAGCAGATTTTGAGGGAGTTGAAAATGCACTTCTTGGAGACAAATGCACCTCCTCCATTACGCGAAATTGTAGCTCCGATGGATAGTCCCTCATGCATCCAATACGAGGTCCAGCTCCAGTTGTCCATCTGCAAGAAAATTGATGAGCCAATTGATATGACTTTTTACCTATATGTGAATTTATTCTCTTCATTATCTTTTCTTCGGGGACAGGTTCTTGGTTCTCGTCTTCATTTTCATGATCAAATAAATTCTTCTTTGAAACTGAACATTCTGTATCTGATAAATATTCTTCTGGTGTTTCATATCCATCTGCTGGAGTTTCCGCAGCCTGCAGTATGCTGTCTTTTGGTTCTTGGCCGGTCTTCTTAAACAACTCGAGAATGCCCTCCCTTTCTGGTATTTCAACAGCAATTTTGGGTCGTGATACTCGGGACTTCCTTGAGTCATCCATGTTGGTAGAATCAATCTTCTTTGTGTCTGAGCTTTTGTGGATGCTCTCTTCATTGGATTGGCTGAAATCTGAGGCTGATAAGTTATTACGTATGTTGACACCACATTCCTTCCTGATAAAGGGAGCTTCCTCATCATAATTGGTGAATTTCTGCCACATCAGGATTGAAGTTTAACAAATTATCCATGCCTCATTCAGCTACCAGGAGTCAGGCAGTAACAAAGGCGGATTCAAAGTTATAAGTTAGTGAGTGCAAAATATCATTGATCCACTACTCCTTTTGTGACAGTGAGTATTAGTTTAGCGCATACATATACATTTTCTAACTATATATATATACACACACATATAGAGCACGGCCGCACCCACCACCCAATAAATAATCTCGCTAGCCTGGGACATCAAACTTGGATAAGATTTGAAAATTGTATGACAAAATTTCTAGCTGACTTGATGGTTTTATAGTTTTGCATAAAATTTTCTAACAAACCCCGAGATAACAACTCCTTTTGGAATAAAAGTTTTTGTGTTAAGATGATTATTTGTTAGCTAATGCTTAGAAATCCTCCAAGAGTGGAGATGAGTTATCGTACCTGAACAATAGAGACATCAACATTGTGTTGCTTAAGAAATAACATGAATGCTTCAAAATTCTCCTCTGTGGGGAGGTAATGTCCACTCTGAGGCCAGACCGCCTATTTCATGCGAAAAATTTAGATTCATCAAAATCAGGTTTCAGAGAAAGAAATGTTACCACATTTTGCAAGATCATGGCAGTTTTCTTACCTTTATAACACCATCTTCCGCCACTAATCTCCCGGCAGACAATGTGGCGCCACCAGCCAAGAAACTTGAATGCTGAAATGTGCCTTTTTGCTTCATCCCAACATACAAAATCTTCGACACGCTAAGCACAAAGATCCACTTTGCATCTTGAGGGCCTCCCCTTGTATCTAGCAGCCTTCTGCTCTGCTTGTATATGAATTTTCCTTCCACAATGACAACTTCATATGCCTCCCTCTCTATCTGTGATTATTCATAACTGGTGAGTTACAAACAACATATGCTCTCAAGCATCTTGTCCTACTTCATACGGCCTAGAGTAGTGCAATCTAACTAGAAGTGGATGAATTTGTTCTCAAATTACCAACAACCAAATAGTTAACAATTGAATTTCTTACGGTAGAATGCACAATTACAAATTTGATGCTCCAGAAAAGAAGATAAAACTCACCGGACCAAGATACTTGATGCATTCTTGTTGAAGTTTTGATCTAGGGCACCTCTCAAGATTCACTTCTTTACCTTCACCTATGTCCAGCCTGCAATGCAACATCCAAGGGGAAAATGCCACATTTTACTAATCAAAATTGAAGTTCCTTTGTTTGCTTAAATTTCTTGGTAATCCAAAAAATCTAACCAATAGAAGAAGGGTTGTTTACTGTCAGCTTGGAGCCACTTGGTGTAATAAAATCGAAGATTATGACCATAGCGATGTCGAGGATCAATCTGTTCATCAAGATTGATTAAGAAGACAAACAAAAATGAACTTTGACATTGTTAAACTTTGTTCTTGAGAAGGGAACTTACAGCTTCAAGCCAATGTTGCAATGCAAGCTTACGTGCTTTTCCATCTTTGGACAGACCTTTACCCACCTACCAACACACGCAAAGTCCGAAAATCATAACTTAATCAAAGAAAAAGAAAGGAGGAAACAAGAAAGAACCTGACAGGATGTTAGCAAACTATAAGGTTAATCCATACCTTAGCAGCTCTAGTTAACGCTCTTGACCAGCGAGAAACAGCAGTTTGGGGTTTCTCAGTGTCAAAGAATGATATAGAACTGTGCTTGAGTTCAACAGAATCTAATAGCTTCCACCTATAAAATACACCGAAAATTTCAACATTATTACTCAAAGCAATGTGCGTAAGGCATGAAAGTATCATGACAAATATATATACACAACAAAAGTTCGATAACTATAACTATGAACTATTATACCATCTCTGCTCAACTAGAACGGCACAATCAGCTAGCTGTCTTCGGGTACGAAAACTTTTATATGTCTTCTGCAACTTAACGGCAGCTTGATCTCTATGTTTTCCACATTTCGCTGGTAGCATCCTAGTATCTTTGTCATATATGTTATGCCGCAGTTTTGGAGAAACTTCTTCCCTGTTCCATATAATATTGTCTGATCTAATGATCTTCTTATCCTCCTTGTCGGTTACAAGAGTCTTTAGTGCAATCTTGGCCTCAAATTCCCTCCTTTTATAGGTAAGAGTTCCCTCAAGGATCATATTTCCAGAACCAAAAGACTTCATGATTGACTTTCTAGTAATTTGGTCATTAAAATTCCTGGGCTGTAATGCAGTCCTCATATCTTCACTTCCTAAACTTAATGTTCTTACCAAATAAGATTCAACCCGAGTATCCAAATCCTCAAAATTGGCAAATGGACACGAAAATGTTATTCCCATCTTCCCTGCAAATAAGTCACTAGGATGTTATATATATGCCAAAGTATAAAACCTCAAAAATCAAGACAAAGGCCTAAAATATTAGTAATTCCTTCAAGTTTCTAATGCTTTTATGCTTAACAAGAGAAACTATTCTCTATAGAAAAATCAAAATAGCATAACAGATGCTCAAGTTCATTCCTATTTAAACGCAAAAGAAAAAACACAGATCATGTTTCTCCATTTAATTTTATCTCAGGCCAACATCTACAAACACAAAATAAAAATAAGAAGTTTTCCAACTAATTGATATTGCCTACCTAGATGTTTTTCTTCTATAGTGCCCTATCTTTTTTGCATGGATTCCAAAGATTAGAGACATGTAGATTTTTCGAGATAACTGCTTTTAATGTGATTTTAGGTCTATCTTATCCCGTTTTAATACCTTCACTCCCCATTGTTCATAACTACAACTGGTGCATGTGGTGGTCGATGCATGAGATTAACAAACCATCTCAAGCGACCTTGTTTAGTGTGCTACTTGATGAAAGAAAAAAAATATAGAAAAATCTAAATCAGATGGCATTAGAGTTTACATGTGATGTGAGGATCTATATTTTCAATGGCGAATGGCCCCATTGATGAATACCATCTTACCCCAAAACCCAATTTATCTGATCGAACAATAACCTTCGTATTATAGTTTAAAAAAAAACATAAACAAAAAATAAAAATCAAAATACATTAAAACATATAATTATAAGCTAGATGGTTCTATTCTGCCTTTGGGCTACAATATATTTTTTTACATGGAATTCCATCATACATGTATATATGAATACCCCAGGAAGAGGATCAAAGCATGAATATTTTATTTTTGATAAACAAAGTAATTTTATGGGGCTAACTGTACAATCCGATCCATCTCCTGAAAACAGTATGCCCCAATTAAACGTCAAAGCTGCAACAGCAATGTATGTAACAAAAAATAAGCAGAAATGATGAAGAGCAACATGCATGGAAAATGGAGAGGTTTAAGTCACAAGAATTCTGAATGGAATACATGAAAATAAGGTTGAAGCTGATAAATTATTAATTATTAAAGTAAACGACACAATATTAATGCATAATCCAAAAACAACATGAAACAATGTTAAAAGATCTGATATTTTTTACGCGTATCACACACACACAAAAAAGACAATAATTTGGTAATAACCTTTTTTTACCTTATCCGATACCTACGAGAATGACAATTATATTTATCAAATTTGAATATTAAAGGTTGAATCTTTGGAATGCAGCGGGACAGAAGAGAAGAAAGAAAAAGAAAAGAGAAAGAAAATGTACGTTGTGTTGAGATGCCGCAAAGTGTGGGATCTTTAAGGGAAAGGAAAGAATTTGGGTTTCCTTCTATTCAGAGTGCTGACCAAGCAAACATATATGACAAAGTTCACTTACGCTTAGCCAAACAAATGAAAGCAAAAATTATGGTTAAGTAATATTTCTATGTATTTTCACTTTTATTTCTAATTATTTTGCTGTAAATGGGGCGGGTAAGTATTTATTTTAGTTTATTTTATTTGCTTCTTTATGTGTACACTCTCTCCTTGAGACTCACTGGTTTGTATTGGTATACTATGTGTGTCACGGCCCAATTTCTCCTCGTTTGGGTATCGTAACAACACCTAGTCTTAAGGACTAGGTAAGCCTATAATTACTGAATATCAACCATAATATTAAAAATATTTGAATGCTTTCTGAAATGAAATCTCTATATATTATACATTTTCCCAAAACCCGGTAGTACAAGTCATAAGCTTTTTACAATTTTTTTTACTATAACTCCTAAATACAATTATTCGGAAATAAATACAACAGTGTATGAACAAAATAAAGCGGTGACTCCGAAACCGCGAACGCTGTAACAGGTTTTACCTTGAGTCTTCACAACAGCAACCGCGATGCTAGCTATCGATCGATCGGCTACACAAAACCCTAGAATCTGCACAAAAATGTGCAGAAGTGTAGTATGAGCACACCACAGCGATGCCCAGTAAGTATCAAGACTAACCTCAGTGAAGTAGTGACGAGGATTAGTCAAGACACCCACTGGTCTAACGAACTGAACAAATAGAAATATAGGAACAACGGAATATGAGATTTACATAAAAGACTTCGTGATATGGCTGACAATACAGTAAATTCAATAAGGTAAGGAACAACAAGTGTCGGCGGAAAACCATGAAATAACACAAGAGAGTAAATGGAACACAAGCTAAATCCGGACAACAAGATAAGTAATAACTCAGCAAATTTCAACTACTTTTACGTCAAGTTCTTAGTTAACTCCAAGAGGTACCGAACCTCAGACAAATCACAACTCATGGGTCCAAATATCTGGACCCTAACATTTGGCATCTTGTGCCCTCATTTAAGCTAATAACTGCACGAACGACTCACGTGCTAATTGGAGTCATTCCCACATATAAGGCAAGTACAACAAGGGTATCTATACTCAACAATAACAAGGAAGCCCCTTAATTTGATAAGAGTGCTTAGCTACGTGTATGCTTGTGCATGTGTCCTAACATAATTCAACCAGTTAATAAGCATAAGGAAAGGAAAGTGCAACACGTACACTGTTTTCTCACAATTTTAACAAGAATAAGCTCGCACAGTAAGTGTACCATTACACAATGTCTACAACAAGAAATGCCCCCAGGCCAACACAAGTATCACAAACAATCCTTGACACATCCCGCCTTGTTTCGCCACATGTACAATAGTAAAGTGATTGCCCGCCTTTTCGCCACGTGTGCAATAGTAAAGTGATTGCCCGCCTTTTCTCGCCACACGCGCACAACAATGTTCCCACCTTGTCTCGCCACATGAGCAACCCACATATACATATCCCGTATTGTCACACCGCATGTGCAATAACAACAAACATGGCACGACAGAAACCTCGTGCGAATCCCTATATCAACAATCGCATGGCAGAAACCTCGTGCATTACAATAACCACAACCACACGGCAGAAACCTCGTGCATCACCACAACAAGTACAACAACAACAACAATGAAAATAATACAAGATACGGTAAATACATCGACTCAAGAACCTTCGATTACAAGAAAGACAATGTTAGTTCACAAGGAATAAGCACAATAAACAAGGCTAGGCATAATAAGAACAACTCGACAAGGAAGAAAAATAGCATATAGCAGTCGAACCCAAGTGCACGATTCAACAACGAGATACTAACACGAATCCAATAACTCTATGTAAGGGCAAGTCAACTAAGGTATAGGATATCTAAACTTCCTTGAAGGTTGAGCCGTTACGAGGATATTCAACAATTTTACTTAAGGACAAGCAGCGGGTGTCGCGCCCCCTTTTTCCAAACTCCTTTCGGGGTCGGTCAAGGGTTTTTGACATTGTTGGGACAACTCGTTTCCTCTTGGGAAGAGGTTTGCAAGTTTGAAGAGTCGCCACCTAATGAGTTAAGGTGCGTTAGGGAACCTATTTGGGTGGGGGGGGGGGAGGGGGTAATTTACAAACAAGTTTGATAACCAGAGACAGGATAAGGGCTTGAAATTATCCTAAGGGGAAGGTGTTAGGCACCCCTCAGAATCCACAACTGTGGTTCCTGACCAATCGACTTTTGTGAATTTGTACAATTAGCAAGTAAGCAATTAATGTTTTAAATAGTAGATGGTTTTGAAATATTCGCAGTCTAAGCCCACGTGTGTTACTAAGTTTGAAAATATTTAATAGCTAAGTAGATTTTGAAAGGATTATATTCTAAACATGCATATTGGATAGGGAATGTCCTAGGTTTATTTGTTATATGGATCACATCAATGCAATACCCGGTATGTCACTCCTCAAAGAGGGGATACATGTGGTATTAGCGCACCGGTCATCATATCCATATCTACCCTTCCCACCCCGTAAAGGAAATTAAGACGCGTGTTGGTCAACGACCGCTATTGCATGTTGTTACCCGTCCCTTCCTAATAGCCCTGGAGGAGTTTAGGACTTCTATCCTAAAAGGGAGGTTCTAGGAATACCCTCAGGTTTAACGAAAAAATACTAAGCGACAAGCAAGAACATATAGGACTGCAATTAGGGCGATAAACATGTAAACAGAGAAAGGCTCAGGTACCTCCACAGATAAGGCAAATAAGCAGCATGAATCAAACACAGTTAAGGTCTTAGCTTCAGGATCCTAAAATATGGCATCTAGGTGATTTTAAAATGACAAAGAAAATAGATTTGATTTCATAACTCAGAGAGGAAGTCTTAATCAGTTTTGCTTACTGATTTTAACCTGTTGATAGTTAGGCAGTACACATAAAAGAAGTGTATTTCCTGTTTTAACACCCTTAATTACCTAAGGCTTGCCTAGGCGTGGGATAATGCTTAGTAGTTACCAGATTTATTAAAGAAGATGTTTCAAGTTGTTTTGCCTAAATATGTTGTACTTAGGTGTTGCACAAAATGCAGAATTATTACTAATTGTGAGGAAATATGGCGAAACTATTTTTTAGACCTTTTCATGCATCAGTAGTTAACCTAGGTGTAGAACATGATATCTAATATGCACATATAGAGATGCAGAATGAGTTGTATGCATAATTCCTAGGCAGGATTTTCTAAATGCATAAAGTTACAATACTTGAACATACTTTCAGAATATGTAGTAAGTATGAGAATGACCTGTTTATTAGCGTATTGTTATCACATGCAGGATTTCTCAGTGTTCCACAATATTACAGCAATATTAGACCTGGTTTACATGAATGATGGATTTATATTAACTTTTAATCCTAGAGCATGATTTTCTAAGTGATAGACGATAATACCATAATGAGATGCTGAAACAATAACATGGGACCTAAGGAGCAGGATATCTAATGCATGATATATTTTACATACATTAGTCCTAAACATGAGTTCTAGTGCACATGTAAGAAATGTAAACCTAGAAGCATGGTATCTACCCTTTAATAACTATAGCATGCATATTACCCTTCCCTTTTCACTATCCAGCCCTAGAGTTATTTACAAATAATTATTACAGACCATTGGCATAAATTACATAAATGTATAAAGAAAATAAGAAGTTACACTATAGGGAGCTTACTGATAGGCCCAACATCTCCAGAATGCCTCAATGCCACTGATTCTCAATCTTTCACATGATCTAGGTGTGTCAAAGTTCCCTAAGGATCTCAAGGGATCCGGGGCAGTGCTCACACCCAGATCCATAACCAAACTTGAGTAAGTGAAGTGTGGAAGGGCCAACCTTAGTGTGTTAGAGTTTAGAGTGAGCTCACAGGGTCCCAAAGCAGTCACACACTAAAAGGGCAGAACCTATACTTCTAAGAGTATATGAGAGTGCTTGATATAGTTTTAAAAGAGTTGAGTTGTGAAAAACAGTTTGAAAATGATCAATCTGAAATCAGTTTTTTGAAAGAACAATAGAAGAGTTTTACCCTTAGTGAAAACAATGTGAAAGGAAACATGACAATCGGTGACCAAATCAACATGCACAGTTCGAGGGAAAACAAACACAGACAGGGAAAAGGGAATTTGGGGACAAGTAGTTCATATGTGAAAGCATATTTGCACACAGGTAAACATCAGAGAAGTATTACAGGACTTAAACAGTCATAGCACAGTCTGTCACAAAGTGTTCATACCAGCAACTTAACAGCATTAGATTGAGGGGTTCCAGGATTGCACACTATGTTCAGGAAGGGTTCAGGGTTACACAAGTACAAACTTATAGTGTACTGGGGTCAGGGGGTAAGGCAAAATTGTAGTAAACAAGTAAGAGAAGCAGTAGACATGCTGCAAATGGGGAAGGGGTAATCACATCAATGAACTAGTAAATAAGCATGCTAATTGCAAGGTAAACAGCAGAACCATAAGTAGAAGCATAAGATAAAAAAAAAAGTGCAATACGAATAAAAACATGTTGTTTTGAACATTGTAAATCAAACAGAAAACATACCAGTAAAAAATAAGAGAATGAGTTCAGAAAAGTAGAGCAGTAGTGTGCAGGAAAATAGAGCAGTAGAGCAAATAGAGCAGTAAAGTTACTCAGTCTTGGCTTTCAGCCGACGGAGTAGCGAGTAATCAGCAAGAGAAGCAAGAGAGTGTGTGTAGGAGAGTAAGAGAAAGTTCAGACTAATGAATATGTTTCTATGTGTTATGCTCGGGTATTTATAGTTTTGAAAACAAGTAGAGAAATAAGGTAACAAGTACTGACTTAGCATAATTATAGAAATAATACTAGTTAGAATCAATCAATGGACCAGACTCCCTTTAAGTAGGGAGTCATGATTCAAACGGGTACAAGTTGTATCAAATAAGGAAAGAATTGCTTAGAATACTGACTTTACCATAATAGGAGTAATAAAGAATGTGGCATGTAATAAAGACTAAGTGCACAATACATAATTAAGGAAAGTATATGTCAAATAATTGACAACATAAAATAAGGTAGAATACAATTCTGGTTCTGAAAATCAGTCACAAGAATCACGAATGGGATTGTAAATCACAAGGCATCAATATTAACTAAGGAAAGTATCACACAAACAAGGAAACGATTCAAAAGATCAGTACAGAATCACAGGGAAAATACACAAATCATGGCTTCAAGGAAAGATATCACAGCTTTGAGGGAAATCAATAGGATCAGTGAAGAATATTATGTAAAACATCGATATAACAAATACTCAAGTTTGTTTAAACAATAAATAACACAAAATCAGAGAAACCCTAAGCAAGTAGTAGAGAACAGTAGAGATTCTGAGACTCTATCAACAAATTAAAGCGGAAAGCATAGAACACATAGAAAGTCCATAAAACATATAGATTAGCAAAACATAGCAAGCAGGATGAACTCAAACCCTAAAAATTGGGGTTTCAACAGAATAACTCGAACAAAAGAGAAAGTTTAAGCAAACATTTCAAAATCATATTGAAAATCATAGATTAGTACTAGAATCAGAAGATAAAGCATTTTTTAATAGGGGTTAAGAAACCCTAGTTCTTAAAAATGAAGAATAGTTTGAAAAACAAAGGGGTTTTAAGAGAAAACAAGTGAAAACCTTGTAAGAGATATAGATCCATCACAGATCTAAAATATCAGACGATTTAAAGCTGGGTTTCTTAGAGAAAACCCAAAAAGGAGAAGAAGACTTAGATATTACCGACGTTTGGCCGGGAAAATGCAAGGATCTTACTCGAACGGCCATAGGCGGCCGAAAAATATGGCATGTGACCGGAGATAGGAGTTTATTGCCTCAGGGTCACTTGAGATCCTCCGTCCGTGACACAGGCATGAAAGACGGAGCCATGGGGTTGATGAGAGGTGGAAACTCCATAGTTTTCGGCGATGGGGTGGCCGGAGAAGGAGAGACAGAGCTCAGGGGGGATGAAGGTTCTAGAGAGAGTCTCAGAGAGAGAGAGGAGAGAGAGAGAGAGAGAGAGAGAGAAAGAGAGAGAGAGAGAGAGACTGGGTGTTACGAGTGGTGGTGGTGGTGG
>ML279064.1:67109-96645 GCA_005239495.1 Nicotiana undulata
GGGGGGGGGGGGGGGGGGGGGGGGGATGAATGGAAGGGGGTAGTCTATTAGGTGTTAATTAAGGCAAGGAGAGATCTAGGCCGTTGAGTTGAATTAATCAACGACTCAGATTAAAGAGGGGTTGGGCCGTGTGAGATTTGAGGACTAGGCTGGATTATTGGGCTGGTTGAATGGATTAAGGGGTCCGGTTTAATTAGGCTGTAATTGAAATTAAAAATGGCTAAATGTTAAATACCTATAAACATAGATAAATAATTATTCAAAATGGATAATAATTGTATAAAAAATGGAATTGATGCTAAATAGACCAAATTAAAGTGATTAATCAGTATTAAAAATACAAACGACTAATTATTGGGTAAAACTAACATAAAATATGTAATCAAGCTATAATTGCAAAGTTATTGTAATTATAGCCAAATAATGCCAATTTGGCCAATTTGTGAAATAATTAAATCTTAATAGGACCAAAAATAGTATATTAATTCAAGGAATGTTTTGAAATCATTTGTAATTCAATTTACGATTAATTATTGGAGATAAAAATACTGGATAAACTAGAATAAATTAATAAGAATGTGGGAAAAATTATAGAAAAATGCCAATTATTATAAAAACTGATTTTGAAGGTATATATGCAAGTTTAAAAATAATTTGACCGAGCGAAACAGTTTGAAGAGACTTAGGCCGCACCTTGGTTTCTGAGTTGCCTACATATCTCTGATTTTACAAGAATCAGGCCGTATGTAGTTCAAGAGTCGTCAGCGAAGTATACCGGTGGAGTTTTTTACAAGAACAAACACAACATAAAGGGTTGGATGAATAAACGATTTACGGGGATGGTTAGGAGAACTGGAGCGGGACCGCTCCTGCTACGGTAGCCGTTGCTCGCCGGGTTACATGCAAATAAGCAATACAAGCATATATTGTGCGTAAATTTAAACATGATGCAAGTTCCCGTTGGACTATGAATATTGTCTTCGGACGGTTAAGGATGACGTCCTCAGACCATGATGTCCTGGGCCATGAATTATTTGATGCAGGATTCGCGGGCCATGAAATGATGTTCTCGGGCCATGAAGATGGTGCCTCCGAACGATGACGCCTTTGAATAATGATATGCAAAATTGAAAGAGATCCTCAGGCCATGACATGGTGTTCTCGGGCCATGAAGATTTTGCCTCTGAATGATGACGCCTTTGGATAAGTTGGCGATTTTCCAGCCCATGCAGAATGCAGTAGTATGATACTAACAAGACAGAGCTTAGCCTTGTGAATTGAAGGGCAGCGCTTAGCCCGAAAGAAAAGTGAAATAGATAGTGCTTGAGACAGTGCTTAGTCTCGATGAAAAAGTAAATTGGAGGTAGAGCTTAGCCTCGGAAGGCAGAAAGGTAGCCTTATGCAGATGCAGATGGAGACAGAGCTTAGTCTCGGAAGGCAGAAAGGTAGCCTTTGTAAAGGGAAGGCAGAATAGTAGCCTTATGCAAAGGGAAGGCAGAATAGTAGCCTTATGCAAAATGCAGATGCAGATGGAGACAGTGCTTAGTCTCAGAAGGCAGAAAGGTAGCCTTATGCAAAGGGAAGGCAGAATAGTAGCCTTATGCAAAATGCAGATGCAGATGGAGACAGTGCTTAGTCTCAGAAGGCAGAAAGGTAGCCTTATGCAAAGGGAAGGCAGAATAGTAGCCTTATGCAAAATGCAGATGTAGATGGAGACAATGCTTAGTCTCGGAAGGAAAAATTTAGCCTTAAGCAAAATGCAGATGCAGATGGAGACAATGCTTAGTCTCAGAAGGCAGAAAGGTAGCCTTATGAAAGAATGCAGATAGAGACAATGCTTAGTGTCAAAAGGCAGAATGGTAGCCTTATGCAGGAATGTAGATGGAGACAACATTTAGTCTCAGAAGGCAGAATGGTAGCCTTATGCAGGAATTAAATAAATGACAATAGAAACTCTTAGCTAGTAATAAATTGCGGTATTGTGACTGCTGCGAGCGTTGCGATTATGGAGCATCATTTTGTTTGTGCTGATAATAAATGTCGGTAGGTGCGACGATTTTGAAAATCGTGTCTTTGAATAGTATCTGTCCTTCGGGCGGATAGTATGCTCGGGATTTTGCAATCTTAATGCATGCATCCAAAGAAAAATCGTGAGTTCTGTAAATGGGGGAGGTTAGTTCGTATCTCCGCTGGATTTGCTCGATTCATTCGACTTGATCTGATGATACTGCTCGTATCATGGGGTAGCGTTTGCTGAACAAGACTGTTTTCAAATAAGTATGCATGATTTTGTAAAAATTATAGTATAAACATGTATTTAAAATAGTTTTTAGATGAACCGACGACCGTGACAAAGTTCAAGACATTGCAACCTCTCCTGCTACAGAAGTTTGAGGGTCCTCCTCAAAATTCTACCCCGGTTTGATAGGTTGATGTTTCTGATTGTTGCTTGTGCGGCGATCGACTGAACTTGTTTCGGAATTTTGAGGGTCTTCCTCAAAATTCTGCCCAGTTTCCAATTGCGGGGGAAACTGAAAATTTTATTGAATTGTGACCGAACCCATAGGGCCTACGTATCCCCTCTTAAACGGGAATCAGGTCAGGCGGAGTTCAATTTACATCTTTGATAAAAACATTAAAAGATTACACATAATAGCGTTTGACTGTATCTGAATTGATTGGCTTTGGCCAGACTTCTCCGTCCATTTCTGCAAGTATAAGAGCTCCTCCTGTCAGTACTCGGTGGACCATATACGGACCTTGCTAGTTGGGAGAGAATTTCCCTTTGGCTTTGTCTTGATGTGGAAAGATTTTCTTCAACACCAGCTGCCCCGGCGTGAAATGTCTTGGCTTGACCCTTTTGTTGAAAGCTCGAGTTATTCTATTCTGATAAAGTTTCCCGTGACATACTGCATTCATCTTTTTTCCGTCTATAAGGGCTAGTTGCTCATAACAGCTCTTTACCCACTCTGCATCGCTGAGCTCAGCTTCTTGTATGATTCTTAGTGATGGAATCTCAACTTCGGCAGGAATGAAAGCTTCCGTACCATAAACCAACATGTAAGGGGTTGCCCCGGTTGACGTGCGGACTGTGGTGCGGTATCCCAGTAGAGAAAATGATAACTTCTCATTCCATTGCTTGTGCTTTTCTATCATCTTCCTCAATATCTTCTTGATATTGTTATTGGCGGCTTCTACAACTCCATTCATTCGAGGCCTGTAGGCTGTGGAATTCTTGTGCTTGATTTTGAAAGTCTCGCACATGGCTTTCATCAGGTCACTGTTAATATTGGAACCATTGTCGGTGATGACTGACTCTGGGATTCCGAATCGACAAACAATGCGATCGCGGACAAAGTCTTCCACGACTTTCTTAGTTACGACTTTGTAGGATGCTGCTTCGACCCATTTGGTGAAACAATCGATTGCTACCAGGATGAACCTGTGTTCTTTGGAGGCGGTAGGCTCGATTGGTCCAATGACGTCCATGCCCCAGCGGCAAACGGCCATGGTGATCTTGTTGCATTGAGCTCATTTGGAGGTACCTTAATCATATCTGCGTGCACCTGACATCGGTAGCATTTACAGACATACTGGATGTAGTCCATTTCCATAGTCATCCAAAAGTAACCGGCCCTGAGTATCTTCTTTGCTAAGACAAAACCATTCATATGCGGGGCGCAATTTCCAACATGAATCTCCTCAAGTAATTTGGAGGCTTCCTTTGCGTCGACACATCTTAACAATCCCAAATTGGGAGTCCTCCTATACAAGATTCCTCCGATGTGAAAGAAATTATTGGATAATCTCCGGAGCATGCGTTTCTGAGTATGATTTGCAAGCCCTCGATACTCTCTTTTTGCCAAGTATTCCTTGATATCATGAAACCAAGGCTTTTCGTCTGCTTCTTCTTCAACATGGGCACAGTAAGATGGTTGGTTGTGGATCTTCACTGGAATGGGATCAATGAAGTTCTTGTCCGGATGCTGAATCATAGATGACAGAGTGGACAATGCATCAGCGAACTCATTTTGGATCCTGTGGACATGCCAAAATTCTGTCTTCATAAACCTCTTTCTTAATTCCTACACGTGGTGCAGATACGACAGTATCTTGGAATTCTTGGTTGCCCAATCTCCTTGTACCTGATGTATAAGCAAGTCTGAATCACCAATCACTAATAGCTCTTGGACGTTCATATCAATGGCCATGTTGAGACCTAAGATGCAGGCTTCATATTCCGCCATATTGTTGGTGCAGAGGAATCTGAGTTTGGTAGATACCAGATAGTGTTGACTAGTTTTTGATACCAGGACAACTCCAATGCCGACTCCCTTGAAATTCGCCGCTCCATCGAAGAACATTCTCCAACCGTCATAGGATTCTGTAATATCCTCTCATACGAATGATACCTCTTCATCGAGAAAATACATTTTCAAGGGTTCGTACTCTCCGTCTACAGGGTTCTCAGCGAGATGGTCTGCCAGTGCTTGTCCCTTGACTGCTTTCTGAGTTACGTAGATAATGTCGAACTCACTCAGCAAGATTTGCCACTTGGCCAACTTGCCAGTGGGCATGGGTTTCTGAAAGATGTACTTCAAGGGATCCATCCTTGATATAAGATATGTAGTATAGGCACAAAAGTAATGCCTCAGCTTCTGGACTACCCAAGTTAGAGCATAGCAGGTGCGTTCCAATAGAGAATACCGAGCTTCGTACGGAGTGAACTTCTTGCTCAGATAATAAATAGACTGCTCTTTCCTTCCTATTTCGTCGTGCTGTCCCAGAACGCAGCCGAAAGCTCCGTCTAACACTGCAAGGTAGAGTAGCATAGGTCTACCTGACTTAGACGGTACTAGGATTGGTGGCATTGACAAGTACTCCTTAATTCTGTCGAAGGCCTTTTGGCAGTCATCGGTCCATTTGGTTGCGACGTCCTTCTTCAGCATCTTGAAGATCGATTCACATATGACTGTAGATTGTGCTATGAACCGGCTGATGTAATTAAGACGTCCCAGGAAACTCATCATATCTTTCTTGTTCCTTGGCGGTGGTAATTCTTGAATGGCTTTGACCTTTGATGGATCCAGCTCTATTCCTCGATGGCTGACAATGAACCCGAGTAATTTTCCAGCGGGAATCCCGAATGCACACTTCACGGGGTTTAGTTTCAAATTGTATTTCCGCAACCTATTGAAGAACTTCCTCAGATTTTCTATGTGATCGGCAACTTTCTTGGACTTGATAATAACATCATCCACATATACCTCAATCTCCTTGTGTATCATATCATGGAAGATAGTGGTCATAACCCTCATATAAGTGGCCCCAACATTCTTCAGGCCGAACGACATCATCTTATAGCAGTAAACTCCCCATGGTGTAATGAAAGCCATTTTCTCAGCATCTACCTCATCCATCCAGATCTGATGGTAACGAGCGAAGCAATCTACGAATGACTTTAGTTCATGCTTGGCGCAATTGTCGATCAGGATGTGTATGTTTGGCAAAGGGAAGTCATTTCGTACTGCCCGTTTGAGATCCCGGTAGTCGACACAGACTCTAACCTTCCCATCTTTCTTTGGTACCGACACGATGTTGGCTAACCATGTTGGATACTCCACAACCCTGAGCACCTTAGCGTTGATCTGCTTGGTGACTTCCTCCTTGATTTTTAAACTCATGTCAGGTTTGAACTTACTGAGCTTTTGCTTGACCGACGGACACATTGGGTCAGTTGGTAATTTGTGAGCAACAATGGATGTACTCAGACCAGTCATGTCATCGTACGACCATGCGAATATGTCCTCATACTCCTTTAGAAATTTTGTGTATTCTTTCTTCTCTGACGCCGACAAATAAATGTTGATGCGAGTTTCCTTGACATTTTCTGAATCTCCCAAGTTGACAACTTAGGTCTCATCCAGGTTGGAATTAGGTATGTTCTCAAAATTCTCAACTTCTTTGACAATCTCGTCAGGTATATCATCTTCTTCTGGATCAACGTCCGTTTGTTGCGTTGTCTCATTGCATGTCATAGTCATTGGTTCATCAAAACAAGTAATAGTAATACTGTATAGATAAAATAATGAGAGAAAAACATAATAAATATTGATTCATAAAAACTTAAAGTGCTTTTGATAAATTGAATAAATGTTTTGAACATTGAAGCTTTTATTGTAGAAATGAAGAATGCGAATAGGAAAATCATTTAATGAAAGACGATGAATAATGCTTGTTTAGCCCTGCTACCCCGAGGCTCGTCGGGCTCGGGCTGTTTTGATGGTCCACTTCTTGAGATATGCTCCTCTACTTATGGCCTGTATGGAAGGGCTTTCCTCCCCCTCCTCCTCGATAACGACACAACAATCCATGTCATTTTCTTCTAAGAATAGGTGCGAGTGCCTCTTCTTCATCTGACCATAGATAATGCCGGCTTGATAGAAGGTCTGATCTAGATACGGTATTGGCTGCTCTAGTAGGTAGTAAGGACCGCGCCAGGGTGGCGACCAGCTTTTGAATTCTTCATAGGTATATTCGTATCCCAAACCAAAGGTGGTGCCATGTTTCTCGATCTTTATGGGTTTGGAGATCCCTTGGAGGTTCTTGCCGAGCCCTTTACCTGACTCATACCCTTTCCAGTTCATCATGCTTGCGATTTTGCTATCCCACCATTTGTATTTCTCTACGGCGTTGACCCATTTAATGTGGTGGTAAGTTTCTCCTCCCAGTTTCCTTCTTCCATCAATTACTAGAATAGTCTGGCGACTGTAAATAGGATTGCTTCCATCGTCGTGGATGATTACCTCTTGGTGGTTCCATTCAAATTTTACTGCCTGATGCAACGTTGATGCTATAGCCCCAGCATCATGTATCCATGGCCGTCCTAAGAGCATATTGTAGGACGCTGATACATCTATTACTTGAAAGTCAACATCGAACCATGTTGGCCCCATTTGCAAGAACATGCTGATCTCGCCAATGGTGGACCTCTGAGAACCGTCAAAAGCTTTCACATTTATCGCTCCCTCTCTTATCTCGTGCAACCCTTTTCCCAATTTCTTGAGTGTTATCAACGGGCAGATATTGAGACTGGATCCCCCGTCGATAAAATTTTTGGTGATGAAATAGTCTTCACATTGCACAGTGATGTGTAGGTCTTTGTTATGGCCCAACCCTTCAAGCGGCAGCTCATCCTCGTGAAAGGTGATCTTATGGCTTTCTAACACTTGGCCTACCATATTGGCCATTTCCCCACTAGTGATATTATCTGGCACATACTCTTCATTCATCACTTTCAACAAAGCATTTCTGTGTGCCTCTGAATTTTGCAGCAAGGAAAGAATGGATATCTGAGCTGGCTTGTTCAACTGGTCAATGACAGAGTACTCCTTGGCCTATACCTTCCTCCAAAGGTCGTCCGGACCTGTCTCAATAATGTGTGGTCTGTTGGAAGCCTGTTTGCTTGATTCAGCCAAATGCGCAAGCGTATAGACTTTACCAGTCCTTGTCATACCTTGTGCTGTGGTAGCTTCTTCAATATTAACTTTACCCTTCCTTCTTAACTCAACTACATAATCCCATGGTACAACATTTGTATAGAAAGGTGGCGTGGTTGATATTGCCACCGTGATTGGTGTAACTACCCTCACTTCGAACGGGACATGTGCTTTAGCAGGTGGCAGAACTGCGACCTCAAATGGTGCAAGCGCATTTGCCGGAGGCATGACTTCGACCTCAATTGGTGCAGGTGCCTTTGCGGGTGGTGCTGCTTCGAATTCAAAAGGTAAATACATATCTACTTCAGCATCCCCAGACGGCTAAATTTGTACTATGATTGGGTTGAGAGTAACCGCTGACTTCTTTGGGTCATCACCTTCTATGATAAACCCGATCGACCCCCCGGGGTCCCAATCTTCTTCTACTTCATTCATGTGGATGCCTCCACCCTTATGGTCTGGGAGTGGATTGTTGCGGACGTTGGGAGTAGATTCTTTGCCACAATGATCTTGTTGTCAATCAAGGACTGTATCTTATCCTTCAAAGAGCGACATTCATCAATGGTCTGTCCTTTCATGCCGGAGTGGTATGCACATGACTTGTTTGGGTTAACCCACTGGGAAGGATTTTCAGGGGTTACGACAGGGATGGGGGTGACATAACCAACAACCTTTAATTTCTCATACAGCTGGTCGATAGGTTCGGCGATGGCAGTGTATTGTTTAGGAGGTCTTCAGTCAAAATTGGGTCGAGGTCTAGGGAAGTTTTGGCGTGCATGGGGTGACTGATAGTAGGACGGTTGAGAGTTATAAGTATGGTAAACAGGAGCAGGCTGGGAATATCTGGTCGAGGTAGGTTGATATGTAGGTGGTAGGGGTGATTGATATGTTGGTGGTGGTGCTTGGTTAGTTTTGGGTTGGCTGATATGTAAGTGGAGGTGTTTGGTAGGTTTGATATTTTAGTGGAGATTTGGTTCTCTGTGCAACCATCACGGCTCCCACGTATCTTTTCTTTGACACACCACCGGACTGTAAGGTTTTGTTTGTGGCTTGCAAAGCCTCAAAGTTAGTGACCATACCACTTTTGATTCCTTCTTCGATCCTTTTACCCAATTTGATGATATCAGAGAACTTGTGATTCTCAATCATCATCAACCGCTCATAGTATTGCGGATCCTGAGCTCGGACAAAGAACTTATTCATCTGTTCTTCGTCTAAGACGGGCCTGACCTTAGCAGCTTCGAACCTCCAGCGAGTAGATACTCGCGAAACATTTCTGTGGGCTTCTTCTTCAGATTCTGTATGTAGAACACATCTGGCGCATTCTCTGTATTAAACTTGAACCTATCCATGAAGTCAGATGCCATGCTTACCCAATTCGACCATTTCCTGGGGTCTTGGCTGATGTACCAAGACAATGCGTCTCCTTTCAAGCTCCTCATGAACAGCTTCATGAGGATCCTCTCATCTTTCCCCACTCCAACCATCTTGTCACAATAGGTCCTCAGATGGACCCTTGGATCACCTGTACCATCAAACATTTCGAACTTAGGAGGTTTGTACCCCTCGGGTAGTTCGACATCAGACTGTATGCAGAGGTCTTCATAATTGAGCCCCTCGACTCATTTGCTTTCCTCAACGCCTTGAACCCGACATGTCAGCTTCTTAAGTTCCTCAGCCAAGTTCTTGATAAGCAGATCCTTTTCACCAGACTCAGGTGTGTATGAGATAGATTGAGTGGAGTGTGGCATAGTCTCCACGTAGATGGGGTTGTTGTGATGGCCTGGTGCATGGGTGTAGAAATGATCATTTGTGGAGTTCTGAGGTTCTGGGATAAGTAGTGGAGTGTTTTTAGGAGTATGGCAGGTATTACATTGTGTTGGAAGGGTTTGGTTCTTTGGTAGAGTGGTGTGATGATGAGTTGCGGGATGATTTTGCTGCTTTGGGATGTTTTGAGGAGGTGTAGGATTCTGGATGTTAGGGAGGTTAACGTGTGGGACATTGAGGGTGATTGACAGGTTTGCCAGATTTTGAACTTGATCAAGCTCTTCTTGAAATTTCAACAACTTCTGTTCTAGCTGTGACATAGTTTCGTTCTGAACCCGAATACCCTGGTCATCAGTGGCCTCTACCCGTTCAACCGTGTTTTCTTTCTTGATGTTACCTGAATCTTCCATTTTCTTCTTGCCTTTGTTTTTGCCTTTGGGAGGACTAGGAGGAGGAGAGGGTGGAGGTCCCCCCTGGATCTTGTAAGATAGGACGATGATGCCAGAATGCACAAACCAACCGTTGGGGAGGGGAATAATAATAAAAGAAAACAAAGCAAAAACAAACAGTAACAAAGTCAGTGAGGATTATGAAAAAAGTATTGCGATATTTAAACACATAGTGCGAGAATATAAAGTGCGTCCTAATTTGGGAACCTTGTTGTGCCCGAGGTAGGCCTAGAGACAAATAGATTTGGAGAACTGAAAATGCAAAAATGCCTAATTTCATATGTAAAATAGACGAACCCAAAACGACATTAAACAAGCAGGAAATAGAAAGCACTAATGGCCATGAGACTTATTACATTGATAAAGCGGAAAAAAGGAAATTCTATCTACTTGGTCCCAGAAGGACCTTCCCCAGACTCGGCACCCTTGATTCCCTCGAACAGATTCCCCAGCTCGCGAAGTCCTAGCAGTAGGTATGCTCTGGCTAGATGTCCCCCTTCGTTCCCTTCAGCCTTTTGACAGTCTTCAACCCTCTTGATGAATTTACCCTCTAACTCGACTATGCCTCGTTCCAAGTATCCCATCTTTCTATTGGTGCTGATGGACATGTCTTTCCATTCCTCAATCAGCTTCTTGTTGGACTCATGTATCTCGCGGTACTCATTCTCGCCTCACGAATCCTTTTGCGTAGTTGATTGTACTTGGCATGTGCCTCAGCCTTTTCATCTATGATCCTGTGGCCTCGGGCGAACCCTGACTTGCCTAAACCGTCCCAATTGTCTTCCAACCAACCCGAATAGAAAGGTGTACATCCTGCCTGGTATCAGTCTGGTTCAATTGTATCTCTCTCCATTATGATCTTGCAGTGCCACATATGTTGGGCATGGCACTCTTGAGGACTATCATCATTTTGGAAGTCAGCTCGGAAATGACTCATCTTGTCGACCCTTGGTATGACTTGCTTCCTACCCGCTTGTCTCATAACCTGGAGAGGGACGTAAGGGTATGTTCCTCTCAGACCAATCAGTATCAGAAATGGTGCATCTCTGGATCGGATGATGAACTCTTCTGTTGGAAACCACTCGAACATCCATTGAACTTGATCTTCGGTCAGATTATCGAAGAACTCAACCCACTCCTTGGCATTCTCAGGCTGAGCAAATCGGACAGGGATATAAGTCATTCGCTTTGGGTGATGGAAAACGATGTGGTCATTCCACGCCCTTCTTGGAAACTCTTGCCAGTAATGGCCCTTTTGAAGATGTTCTAAAAGCCAGAGTTGAAGTAATAGGTTGCAGCCTTCGAAGTGCTTAGCTCCTCTTTGGCAGGCTCGATATATGTCTGAAATGATCATAGGGGCGATGCTGAAAGTCTGCCCACCAATTCCCTCAATTAGGGTCTTGGTTACCATAACCAACCTAGTGTGGATTCTTTCTTTCTTTGTCGGAAATACAATCAGACCCAGGAAGAAAACCATGAAGACGAACATCCTACGGTGAATGTGTACCAAGGACGTGATAGCAAATTCGTCATGGAAGGTACGATATGATTTGCTGTCACCGTATCATTCATACAAAAAGTCGAAAGGGATGTACGACTTTTTTAGACACCCTAACTCTGCGTTCTTCTTTAAACCCATCATTTTCAGGAAACCCTTGACTGTGCGGTTCTTAGGCATCAACAACCCAAGAGTCTCCCAAACTAAACCGGCTAGTCCTCCTATTTCTTCTAACAATGGTGTCATTTCGATATCCCCAAAATGGACGACAACCCTTTCACAATCCCAGAATAAGGTAGCAGCCTCTATCATCATGTTGTTAGGATGGATGTCCCGAAGGGATGGTAGATTACCCAGATATTTCTTGACGAGTGTTTTGTCACTAGAATGCAGGTCCTTCCACCAATTCAGCAGTTTTGGGTGGATATTGGTGACCATGCCGAATATGGGGACTTCGTGCCTCATATTTATGCAAGGCAAACAAGATTAGACACTTACCCCCACCAGACTCGACTATTTAACATCAATGATTGACATGTAAGCATTCACTTCTCCAAATAAATGCACAGAACGTGATAATGTCCATTGGGATTTATGGAAACCTGGTGGACTTTGGACAAGGCTGTCTTAAAGGCTGTTGTGTGGACAACACGTTAGCCTAGCTAGGTTTGACCATGATGCATGCAACAGTATAACGGAATAATGTTTCTATGAGGTGTTAGACTGGTACCCTTGAGCGGACGACTCAAGGGGGAAAGGCACGCAACCGTCAACTGCATCGCTGATCGACTAGTTTTACTGCAAATAAGCCTTTTCGAATTTAGGGGGTGATAATAGGGGAAGGGCGCAACCACTCATCAAGTGTTGCTATAGGATTTTGTTTTGGAACGAGTGGAGTATGATGTTGAATCATGATTAAGAAATAAGTAATAAAACATGTAGTCATGTATTTGCACGTTATGAAAGCAGTAAATACAACAATTTATAATTTAACGTGATTATAAAAGGAAAACAAGGAAACATGTCAGTTTGCTTTTGAAGAAAATTAAATGCTTGAAAGAAAGAGACAAGTAATTTCACATAAGGGAAATGGGAAGAGGTAAAAACTCACAAAGTAATTTGAAATGGTAAAAGCCTAGAAATCCCCAGCATAGTCGCCATGCTGTCGCGCCCCCTTTTTCCAAACTCCTTTCGGGGTCGGTCAAGGGTTTTTGACATTGTTGGGACAACTCTTTTCCTCTTGGGAAGGGGTTTGCAAGTTTGAAGAGTTGCCACATAACGAGTTAAGGTGCGTTAGGGCACCTATTTTGGAGGGGGGGGGGGGCGTTCATTTACAAACAAGTTTGATAACCAGAGACAGGGTAAGGGCTTGAAATTATCTTAGGGGAAGGTGTTAGGCACCCCTCAGAATCCACAACTGTGGTTCCCGGCCAAAGGACTTTTGTGAATTTGTACGATTAGCAAGTAAGCAATTAATGTTTTAAATAGTAGATGGTTTTGAAATATTCGCAGTCTAAGCACACATGTGTTACTAAGTTTGAAAATATTTAATAGCTAAGTAGATTTTGAAAGGATTATATTCTAAACATGCATATGGGATAGGGAATGTCCTAGGTTTGTTTTCTATATGAATCACATCAATGCAATACCCGGTATGTCACTCCTCAAAGAGGGGCTACACGTGGTATTAGCGCACCGGTCATCATATCCATATCTACCCTTCCCACCCTGTAAAGGTAATTAAAACGCGTGTTGGTCAACGACCGCTATTGCATCCTGTTACCCGTCCCTTCCTAATAGCCCTGGAGGAGTTTAGGAATTCTATTCTACGAGGGAGGTTCTAGGCAGACCCTCAGGTTTAACAGCAAAATACTAAGCGACAAGCAAGAACATATAGGACTGCAATTAGGGGGATAAACATATAACAGAGAAAGGCTCAGGTACCTCCACAGATAAGGCAAATAAGCAGCATGACTCAAACACAGTTAAGGTCTTAGCTTCAGGATCCTAAAATATGGCATCTAGGTGATTTTAAAATGACAAAGAAAATAAATTTGATTTCATAACTTAGAGAGGAAGTCTTAATCAGTTTTGCTTACTGATTTTAACCTGTTGATAGTTAGGCAGTACACATAAAAGAAGCGTATTTCCAGTTTTAACACCCTTAATTACCTAAGGCTTGCCTAGGCGTGGGATAGTGCTCAGTAGTTACCAGATTTAATAAAGAAGCTGTTACACGTTGTTTCTCCTAAATATGTTGTACTTAGGTGTTGCACAAAATGCAGAATTATTACTAGTTGTGAGGAAATATGGCGAAATTGTTCTTAGACCTTTTCATGCATCAGTAGTTAACCTAGGTGTAGAATATGATATCTTATATGCACATATAGAGATGCAGAATGAGTTGTATGTAGAATTCCTAGGCAGGATTTTCTAAATGCATAAAGTTACAGTACTTGAACATACTTTCATAATATGCAGTAAGTATGAGAATGCCATATTTATTAGCGTATTGTATCCTAGGCAGGATTTCTAAGTGTACCACAATATTACAGCAATATTAGACCTGGTTTACATGAATGGCGGATTTATATTAACTTTTAATCCTAGAGCATGATTTTCTAAGTGATAGACGATAATACCATAATGAGATGCTGAAACAATAACATGGGACCTAAGGAGCAGGATATCTAATGCATGATATATTTTACATACATTAGTCCTAAACATGAGTTCTAGTGCACATGTAAGAAATATAAACCTAGAAACATGGTATCTACCCTTTAATAACTATAACATGCATATTACCCTTCCCTTTTCACTATCCAGCCCCAGAGTTGTTTACAAATAATTATTACAGACCATTGGCATAAATTATATGAATGTATAAAGAAAATAAGAAGTTACACTATAGGGAGCCTACTGATAGGCCCAACATCTCCAGAATGCCTCAATGCCATTGATTCATAATCTTTCACATGATCCAGGTGTGTCAAAGTTCCCTAAGGATCTCAAGGGATCCCGGGCAGTGCTCACACCCAGATCCATAACCAAACTTGAGTAAGTGCAGTGTGGAAGGGCCAACCTTAGTGTGTCAGAGTTCATAGGGAGCTCACAGGGTCCCAAAGCAGTCACACACTAAAGGGGCAGAACCTAGACTTCTAAGAGTATGTGAGAGTGCTTGATATAGTTTTAAAAGAGTTGAGTTGTGAAAAACAGTTTGAAAATGATCAATCTAAAATCAGTTTTTTGAAAGAACAATAGAAGAGTTTTACCCTTAGTGAAAATAGTGTGAAAGGAAACAGGACAATCAGTGACCAAATCAACATGCACAATTCGAGGGAAAACAAACACAGATAGGGAAAAGGGAATTTGGGGACAATTAGTTCATATGTGAAAGCATATTTGCACACAGGTAAACATCAGAGAAGTATTACAGGACTTAAACAGTCACAGCACAGTCTATCACAAAGTGTTCATACCAGCAACTTAATAGCATTAGATTGAGGGGTGCCAGGATTGCACACTATGTTCAGGGAAGGGTTCAGGGTTACACAAGTACAAACTTATAGTGTACTGGGTCAGGGGGTAAGGCAGAATTGTAGTAAACAAGTAAGAGAAGCAGTAGACATGCTGCAAATGGGGAAGGGGTAATCACATCAATGAACTAGTAAATAGGCATGCTAATTGCAAGGTAAACAGCAGAACCATAAGTAGAAGCACAAGAGAAATAAAAAAAAGTGCAATACGAATAAAAACATGTTGTTTTGAATGCTGTAAATCAAATAGAAAACATACCAGTCAAAAATGAGAGAATGAGTTCCGAAAAGTAGAGCAGTAGTGTGCAGGGAAATAGAGTAGTAGATCAAATAGAGCAGTAGAGTTACTCAGTCTTGGCTTTCAGCCGACTGAGTAGCGAGTAATCAGCAAGAGAAGCAAGAGAGTGTATGTAGGAGAGTAAGAGAAAGTTTAGACTAATGAATATGTTTCTGTGTGTTATGCTAGGGTATTTATAGTTTTGAAAACAAGTAGAGAAATAAGGTAACAAGTACTGACTTAGCATAATTATAGAAATAATACTAGTTAGAATCAATCAAAGGACCGGACTCCCTTTAATTAGGGAGTCATGATTCAAACGGGTACAAGTTGTATCAAATAAGGAAAGAATTTCTTAGAAGACTGGCTTTACCATAATATGAGTAATAAAGAATGTGGCGTGTAATAAAGACTAAGTGCACAATACATAATTAAGGAAAGTATATGTCAAATAATTGATAGCATAAAATAAGGTATAATACAATTCTGGTTCTGAAAATCAGTCACAAGAATCACGAATGAGATTGTAAATCACAGGGCATCAATATTAACTAAGGAAAGTATCACACGAACAAGGAAACAATTCAAAAGATCAGTACAGAATCACAGGGAAAATACACAAATCATGGCTTTAAGGAAAGATATCAAAGCTTTGAGGGAAATCAATAGGATCAGTGAAGAATATTATGTAAAACTTCGATATAACAAACAATCAAGTGTGTTTAAACAATAAATAGCACAAAATCAGAGAAACCCTAAGCAAGTAGTAGAGAACAGTAGAGATTCCGAGACTCAATCAACAAATTAAAGCGGAAAGCATAGAACACATAGAAAGTCTAGAAAACATATAGATTAGAAAAGCATAGCAAGCAGGATGAACTCAAATCCTAAAAATTGGGGTTTCAACAGAATAACTCGAACAAAAGAGAAAGTTTAAGCAAACGTTTCAAAATCATACTGAAAATCACTGATTAGTACTAGAATCTGAAGATAAAGCGTTTTTTTAAAAGGGGTTAAGAAACCCTAGTTCTTAAAAATAAAGTATCGTTTGAAAAACAAAGGGGTTTTAAGAGAAAACAAGTGAAAACCTTAAAAGAGATATAGATCCGTCACAGATCTAAAATATCGGACGATTTAAAGCTGGGGGTTCTTAGAGAAAACCCAAAAAGGAGAAGAAGACTTAGATATTACCGGCGTTTGTCCGGGAAAATGCAAGGATCTTACTCAAACGGCCATAGGCAGCCGGAAAACATGGCATGAGATCGGAGATGGGAGTGTATTGCCTCAGGGTCACTTGAGATCCTCCGGCGGTGACACATGCATGAAAGACAGAGCCATGGGGTTGATGAGAGGTGGAAACTGCATAGTTTCCGGCGATGGGGTGGCCGGAGAAGGAGAGACAGAGCTCAGGGGGGATGAAGGTTCTAGAGAGAGTCTCAGAGAGAGAGAGAGAGAGAGAGAGAGAGAGAGAGAGACGGTTGAGTGTTACGAGTGGGTGGGGGGGGAATGAACAGAGCGGGGAGGGTAGTCTATTAGGTGTTAATTAAGGCAAGTAGAGATCTGGGCCGTTGATTTGAATTAATCAATGGCTCAGATTAAAGACGGGTTGAGCCGAGTGAGATTTGAGGACTAGGCTGGATTATTGGGCTGGTTGAATGGGTTAAGGGGTCCGGTTTAATTAGGATGTAATTGAAATTAAAAATGGCAATATGTTAAATACCTATAAAAATAGATAAATACTTAATAAAAATGGCTAATAATTGTATAAAAAATAAAATTGATGCTAAATATACCAAATTAAAGTGATTAATCAGTGTTAAAAATACAAACGACTAATTATTGAGTAAAACTAACATAAAATATGTAATCAGGCTATAATTGCAAAGTTATTGTAATTATAGCCAAATAATGCCAATTTGTGAAATAATTAAATCTTAATAGGACCAAAAATAGTATATTAATCCAAGGAATGTTTTGAAATCATTTGTAATGCAATTTACGATTGAAGATAAAAATACTGGATAAACTAGAATAAATTAATAAAAATGTGGAAAAAATTATAGAAAAATGCCAATTATTATAAAAACTGATTTTGAAGGTATATATGCAAGTTTAAAAATAATTTGAGGAAAAATTGGATATCAACAGCGGGAAGATAACCATAACCTCAATTAAGACCAAACAATTGTAGGATGAGATGATGATAATTACAAATAGAGATAAGCAGTTACGAAGTTATAACATGACAGTAAAATGGATAAAATCTTTAGTTAAGTCAAGTAGGAGTCATATCGGCAATAAGAGTGAATCCAAAAGCAAGTAACTCTAATTTAAGCAGGTAGAGATGAAACTAGATATAGGAACTCAGTCATATCAAGAACAAATTCATACTAAGTGAATGTAAGGACCTAAGATCCCTAAAAGACCAATTTTTCACAAATAAGTCTGAGCATGCACTCGTCACCTCGCGCACGGACTACAATCAACATAGAGGACTCAAATCCTAAGGGGTAGTTCCCCTACACAAGGTTAGACAAGATACTTACCTCAAAGACGACAAACTGGTACTTTAAAATGAACTTATCGGGTGAAAAGACCCCTAGACGGCTCAAATCCAACTAAAATAACTTTAAAGCATAACAAAAACTTACAAGAAACTATTCCAGATCATAAAGTTTCAATCTTTACAAAAATCTTAAAATTGACCCAAAAGTCGACCATCAGGCCCGCACACCCGATAAATTTTACAGATCTCAAACGCCCATTCCAATACGAGTCCAACCATACTAATTTCATCAAATTCCGATACCGAATCAATGTTCAAACCCAATTATTCTCTTCAAAAATGTTTTTGATAAACACCTCTAATTCTCCAATCAAAATATGGATTAATTCAAAAAATGAGCTTTTGTAATCACATTAAAATACAAGACGAGAAGAACGCCGCTAACATCACCTCAATCGGAGCTCTAGAACTCAAGATATGCTCAAAATACCAAAATGACACGGTCTGATTTGTATACTCAGGGATTTTTGCTTTTGCGACTAAAATATCCGCACCTGCACATTTCCCGCTGTCATTTCCGCTTTTGCGGACCATTTTTCGCACTTGCGGATCAGCAGATGTGGACCCAACTTCGCATTTGCGAAGCACCAACACTCGCTCTCTTCTCCGACACTAAAATGAGCATAAATTCCTCATACGATGTCCAAATTTGACGATTCTTTTTACTATAGCTCCGTAATTACTATACAGGTCTAATGCTTCAATCAAAACAGAAATTGGAGCTCATTTGATTAATTTGGTATCGTTTATGCTCGAAGAAACAACGCCAAAACATAAAAAACGAGCGCAACACAACTCAAACCTATACGAAACTCTCTAGAGTCCCTCGCGACCCTGTCCGAACATACCAATAAGTTCAATAACCTAACACGGTCTCACTTGAGGCCTAAAACCACATCAAACAACTACAAACTACAAATCGCACCATGAATCGAACTTATGAACTTCCAAATCTTCCAACTTCTAAAGCTCGTGCCGAAACCGATCAAACCAACCCGGAATGTCGTCAAATTTTGCAGGCGAGTTCCAATTGACATAACGGAGTTGTTACAACTCTCGGAATCATATTCCGACCCCGGTATCACCAAAGTCAACTATTGGTCAAACCTCTCCACCTTCCAAACTTCAACTTTTCCAACTTTCATCGAAATGCTTCAAATCACCCTACGGACCTCCAAATCCAATTCCGGACGCACGCCTAAGTCCAAAATTACCATACAAAGCTGTTGAAATCATCTAAACCAATTCTGGAGCCATTTACACAAAAGTCAAATTCTGGTCAACTCTTACCGCTTAAGCTTCCAAAACTTGAATCATTCTTCCGATTTGGCTCTGAATCACCCGGTAACTGACTTCAACCATGTAAGCAGGGCGATATACATAATATGAAGGTGATCAAGGCCTTATGCCACCAAATGGAGCTTAAATTCTCAAAACGACTGGTCGGGTCGTTACATCCTCCCCCTCTTAAACAAACGTTCGTCCTCGAACGTGTCAAGATTAGCCTCGAAGTCATCAAATCACTGAATGCACATTTCCAACATACACCCGAGAGTGATCCCACATCACCCCAATCTACATAATCCTGACGACACCATATCAATTGCAATTTAGCCTTTCTACCAACACCGATAAGCCTCATACCCCAAATTTTCACCTTGTATTCATTCACAAAAGACCTGATTCTAAATCCATATCTGGTATCAGTCTCAACCAGCTGCATCAACTCATGCCTACACCCACAGGGTACGACCACACAACATAACACACCACACATAGGCCTTTAATAACACTTCTGATCACAATAGTTGCTCGTAATAAAAACCAGCACTGACAATTAGCCTCATATCCGATAGGAACCCGTTTCAAACCTCCACAACACTGACGATGATGTAAGAACCACGAAGACCTTGTGACTATACACCTCAATCAACAAGTCATAACTAACACCACTGGGCACACACCCTGCAAGTTAAAACTCAAGAGCCAAAGAACGAAAATGACTGGATATGAAAAGAGAAACACATAAAGGAGCTATCGAACAAGCCCGACATGCACAACTCTCTACCAGTACTAACCTACAAACAATATAACAAGGAAAGAATTAAAGCATATGAACAATTCATAACGATCGCATCTTAATATAACTTTTATCGCGGTACACAACCCGGTTCAAACACATCAAATCACATGAAATCACGAGGGTCTCACCCTCAACTCTAAATCACATGTCAAATATATATCCCACTATTCGAAATCTTCCACTAACCCAGTTCTGCCAATAAAATCACAACACTTACTGAACTCTCACCCCGTAGAGTACCAAATCACACTAAACCTACCATGATGAACAAAAAGGATTCACTTATAGTCTCACCACTCTCAATGATGAATAAAAACAATGATAGACACGAGCTACCACTCATAGAATCTCCCAACAGGGGCAAACACATAAACAGAGTGCAAATCATGAAACTCACCCATAAATGAAGCAACAAATAAGGGAACTCACCCCGATAAGCTTAACCAAAACGAAATACGAATGGTGCCCTCTATAATAAATCAAAACATACCCGTATGATAACATTTGGCATAACGGACTCCAATCAACTGTATGAAACACATCATTGGGCTAGGCCTCCCCCTCTTGGGCGTCCCCTACTCACCTGAATACCCGCTGTGACATATCTACCCGAAGTCCGGGACAGTCTCTCACCATGTGGCTGATATCTTCACACTCAAAGCAACCCCTCTGCTGATGTGGCTATGGAAACTGTGCAGTACGAGTACTCTGAGGCCCATGAGTACCTGAAGCACGGTGCAAAGTTGGAAGTACAAACTGAATTGGCTAACCCACAAAACCTCTACCATGTCGTATCCTGCCTCCAAAATAAGGTCCAGTAGATCTCTCTGGCCTACGAGGCCTCCTCCCCTCTCTGTCCCTTCTCTCCTAACCTCGCATGTCCTTTTTATCATAGCCCCACCTGTCATCTCTCTCATAGTCCCGCTTGTCATCTCTTTCACGATCCCGCATGCCCTCAACTCGATGAGCAACCTTTACCACCTGCTGAAACGAAATATCCGACTCTAACTCTCGAGCCATGCTGAACCGAATATCACGCCTGATCCTCTCAATGAATCTACGGACACGCTATCTAACTGTAGCAACCAAAGTAGGTGCATGTCTGGCCAAATCACTAAATCTGACGGCATACTCTGATACTGACATAGTGCCCTGGCGTAGCTACTCAAACTCCGCATGCTATGCATCTCGGAGGGACTGAGGTACAAACTCTCTCAAGAACATCTCTGAAAACTGACCCCATGTAAGTGAAGCTGACTCGGTCGGGTTACCCAACTCATATGCCCGCCACCACTGATAAGCTGCTCCCCTGAGCTGAAATGTAACAAAAGCAACCCAGCTCGTCTCAACAACACCCATAGTACGAAAAATGCAGTGACACTCTTCTAGGAAACCCTGGGCATCATCTGCCACCAATCCACTGAAGATAGGAGGGTGGTACTTCTTGTACCTCTCAAGTCTAAGTTGTTCTTCCTCAGATGCTGCTGCCCTAACCACGGGCTGAACTGGGACCACATGTTATGTCGCCATGACACCTGGAACCTGATCAACATGATCTCGCCGCTTTGGAGTGTGGGCGACGGGAGTTTGAGCTCCTCCCCCGGTCTGTGAATTAGCTGGTGCAACCGGAATCAACCTCGCTTGAGACAATCTACCAAACATGCTCAGGAACTATGCTAAACTCTCTTAGAGTCCAGGGGTAACAACAGGCGCCTCTAGTACCTGCCCCCCAACTGGAACCACTGGCGGCTCCTCAACTGCTGCGCGGGTAGGTTCCCTAGCTGCGACACGTGCTCCTCGTCGGCCTCTACCTCTACCCCTAAATACATCTGCTCCAGGGGTAACGTCATTAGGAACTGTAGCTTGTGTCCTCACCATCTATGAGAGAATTGAATGATAAATTTCAAACTTCAAGATCAATGAACCCGCATGATAAGAATAAAGGTAATGAAGTTATCCTAATAGTTCCGTATCCTCTCGAAGATAAGTACAACCGTATTCGTACAGATCCGCAAGACTCTACTAAACTCTCATATGACTCGTAGCACCTATGAACCTAGAGCTATGATACCAACTTGTCGCGGACCAATTTCCCCTCTGTTGGGTATCGTGACGGTACCTAGTCTTAAGGACGAGGTAAGCCTATAATTTCTGAATATCAACCCTAATAATAAAAACATTTGAATGCTTTATGAAATGAAATCTCTATACATTACACCTTTACCCAAAACCCGGTAGTACAAGTCATAAGCTCTATAGAATTTTTACTATAACTCTTAAATACAACTGTCGGAAATAAATACAACAATGTATGAACAAAATAAGATGGTGGCTCCGAAACTGCGAACGCTATAGCAGGTTTTACCTTCAGTTTCCCCAATAGCAACCGCGATGCTAGCTATCAATCGACCAACTACACAAAACCCTAGAATCTGCACAAATATGTGCAGAAGTGTAGTGACGAGGACTAGTCAAGACACCCACTCGTCTAACGAACTGAACAAGTAGAAATATAGGAACAACAAAATATGATGTTTACATAAAAGACTTCGCGATATGGCTGACAATACAGTAAATTCAATAAGGTAAGGAACAACAAATGTTGGCGGAAAACCATGAAATAACACAAAAGAGTAAATGGAACACAAGCTAATCCAGAATTTCGTATACAACAAGACAAGTAATAACTCAGCAAATTTCAACTACTTTTACATCAAGTTCGTAGTTAACTCCAAGAGGTACCGACCTTCGGAAAAATCACAACTCACAGGTCCCAATATCTGGACCCTAACGTTTGTCATCTTGTGCGCTCATTTCAGCTAATAACTGCACAGACTACTCACGTGCTAATTGGAGTCATTCTTACACATATGGCAAGTACAACAAGGGTATCTATACTCAACAATAACAAGGAAGCCCCTTCATTCGATAAGAGTGCTTAGCTACGTGTATGCTTGTGCAGGTGTCCTAACATAATTCAACCAGCTAATAAGCATAAGGAAAGGAAGTGCAACACGTACAATGTTTTCTCATAATTTTCACAAGAATAATATCACATAGTAAGTGTACCATTCCATAATGTCTACAACAAGAAATTCCCTCAGGCCAACACAAGTATCACAAACTATCCCTGACACATCCCACCTTGTGTCGCCACGTGTGCAATAGTAAAGTGATTGCCCTCTTGTCTCTCCACACGCGCAAAACAATGTTCCCACCTTGTCTCGCCACATGCGCAACCCACATATACATATCATGCCTTGTCACGCCGCATGTGCAATAACAAAAGAAAACACAACACGACAGAAACCTCGTGCAAATCCTTATATCAACAACCGCATGACAGAAACCCCGTGCATTACAATAACCACAACCGCACATCAGAAACCTCATGCACCACCACAACAAGTACAACAACAATGACAATAATACAAGATACGGTAAATACATCGACTCAAGAACCTTCGATCACAAGAAAGGCAAGGCTAGTTCACAAAGAATAAGCACAATAAAGAAGGCTAGGCATAATAAGAACACTCGAAAATGAAGAAAAATAGCATATAACAATTGAACCCAAGTGCACGGTTCAACAACAAGAAACTAACACGAATCCAATAACTCTATGTTTGGGCAAGTCAACTAAGGTATATGATATCTAAACTTCCTTTAAGGTAGAGCCATTACGAATATATTCAACAATTTCACTTTAAGGACAAGCAGCGGGAAGATAACCATAACCTCAATTAAGACCAAACAATTATAGGATGAGATGATAATAATTACAAATAAAGATAAAAAATTACGAAGATATAACATGATAGTAAAGGGGATAAAATCTTCACTTAAGTCAATTAGGAGTCAAATAGGCAATAAGAGTGAATCCAAAAGCAAGTAATTATAATTTAAGCAGGTAGAGATGAAACTAGTAATTAGGAACTCAGTCATATCAATAAGAACTTCATACTCAGTGAATGTAAGGACCTAAGATCCCTAAAAGGCCAACTTTTCACAAATAAGCCCCAGCACGGACTCATCACCTCGCGTACACGGACTACAATCAACATAGAGGACTCAAATCCTAAGGGGTATGTCACGACCCAAAACCTATGGGTTGTGATGGCGCCGGACACACTGTCAGGCAAGCCAATCCCTTAATCACTTGAAATACCTTCCTGTTTAACAATTTCGAAATCGTTGCCTTTATTGCATTTCATAATCAAATAACTAAACTTTCGTAAATTAAACACGACAAGAAATCTATTTAATTCAATAAAACAAGACTCACACATCCCCAGAACCCGGTGACACAAGTACATGAGCAGTTTCTAAGAATTTATACAATTATACAACTCTTGTCCGAGAAATAAATGGGACAAAGGAAATAGATATAAAATGTAAGTACACAGAAGGGAGACTCCGGCAGCTGTGGAACGCTTCTGGATGAATGCAGCCCGTATAAGTCTTTCAAGCCAATCCCTGTACTATAAAGGTACCTGTGCAACAAAATGCACAGAAAGTGTAGTATGAGTACATATACATATATGTACCCAGTGAGTATCCCGTCTAATCTCGAAGAAGTAGTGACGAGAGGTCGACTCGATACTCACTAAGGTCCAACAGTAATAAAGTAAGCAGGATGTAAGGAAAACTGTAGGCAAGTAAACAAATAATCAAGTACATCAATATCCGGCATCAAATAACAATCTCAAATCAAACAAGTTTGGTATCCGCCGTGGCGTACGACCCACTCCCATATGGTACTCAATCTCGCCGTGGCATACAACCCGATCCCACCCTGGTAGTCTCAATCTCGCCGTGGCGTACGGCCTGATCCCACCCTGGTAGTCTCAATCTCGCCGTGGCGTATGAACCGATCCTACCCTGGTAGTCTAAATCTCACTGTGGCGTACAACCCGATCCCACCCTGGTAGTCTCAATCTCGCCGTGGCGTACGACCCGATCCCACCCTGGTAGTCTCAATCTCGCCGTGGAGTACGACCCGATCCCACCCTAGTAGTCTCAATCTCGCAGTGGCGTACGACCCGATCCCACTCTGGTAGTCTCAATCTCGCCTTGGCGTACGACCCGATCCCATAATATAATCAATCATCATTCTGCCGTGGCGTACGACCCGATCCCATAATATGATCAATCATCACTGTGCCATGGCATACGGCCCGATCCCATAATAAAATCAATCATCATTCTGCCGTGGCGTACGGCCCGATCCCATGATATAATCAATCATCACTCTGCCGTGGCGTACGGCCCGATCCCATAATATAATCAATCATCACTCTGCCGTGGCGTACGGCCCGATCCCATCCCGTGATTCTCTTATCACACTTAAATCAAGCCAAGTATCACAACGTTCAAAGACAACAATACCAATCACACAAGTATACAAGTCATATCTATGCTATAACAGGGAAAAACAATGAACATGATGTGTCCTAACTACCCGGACGAAGCAATAATAGCCACTACGTACGGACTCTCATCACTCGGTGTGTACGTAACCCCCAAACAATATCACATAGTAAACAAGGTTATCTAGAGGGACAATTTCCCTGTTACGAGGTTAGAAAGGAGACTCACCTCGCTCCGAAGATTCATCACCGGCTTCCAAGCCTCTACGACGACTGAAAATGGATGCACACGCTCCCAAACTATCCAAATAACGATAATTTAATGAAAATATACTCAATAGATCATAACAAATTCAAATTACAAAATTCCTCAGCCCGGCTTAATGAAATGACCAAAATGCCCTCGGGCCCACGTGCCTGGACCTCAAAATTTCTTGAAGAAAATATCTACCCGAAGCTTTACTAATTGAATTACACATTTTACTCAATTATTCATGCTCAATTCGTGGCTAAAATCCAAATTTCCAAATTCTAGGTTTCTTCCAAATTTTCCTCAAATTTTCCCTAATTTTCATGTTCTAATCCATGTAATAATCTTGTATCTAACTTGAAATGAGTAGGAGTAACTTACCTTAACATAGATGACGAAAATCCTCTCTTGAAGCTCTCCAAAAATCGCCCATGGCTTTGAAAAATGAGAGAGAAATGCCAAAATCCCGTTTTAATCAACACTGCCCAGTTCTGCCCTTCTATGCGATCGCATGAAGTCGTCTGCGATCGCACAGGTCACCCAGATCACTCCTCCGCGATCGCACAGGCCATTTCCAGCTCCCACCAAAATCCTTCTCCGCTATCGCACCTTCCCCCTTGCGATCACACTAGCCTGCCCAGCCCTTCTCCGCGATCGCACACCAACATCCGCGATCACATAGGCCAAAAACCACCCCCCTCAATTTCCTCTCCGCGATCGCATAGCATTACCAGAAACACTAGAAATAGCAACATCAAATTCACTCCGAAATGCCCCAAAACCACCCCGAAACACACCCGAGGCCCCCGGGACCCCGTCCAAACACACGACTCAATCCCATAACATCCCACGAACTTGTTCGGGGCTTTAAATCACCTCAAACAACGCCGAAATCACGAATCGTACTAAAATCCAACTCTATGAACTTTGAAAATTTCTAACTTCCACATTTGATGCCGAAACCTATCAAACCATGTCCGATAGACCTCAAATTTTGCAGGCAAGTCATATTCAACATTACGGACCTGCTCCAACTTCCGGAATCGCATTTTGACCCCGATATCAAAATTTCCATTTCCGGTCGAATCCTTCAAAAACCTTCAGTTTTCTATCTTTAACCAAATGACCTTAAATCGACTTCCGGGTATCCGAATTCACTTCCGATCGCGCTCCCAACTCCAGAATCACCATACGAAGCTATTCCCAGACTCGGAATCCCAAACGGACATCAATATCTCTGAAATGCTCTTTAAGCCAAACTTTAAGAAATTCCTTCAAAATGCTGACTTCCACAATATACGCCGAAACGCTCCTGGGTTATCCAAAACCTGTTACGGACACACGCCCAAGTCCGATATTATCATACGAACCTGCTGGAACCTTCGAATCCTTATTCCGAGGTCGTTTACTCAAAATTCTAGTCTTACTCAATTTCTTCAACTTAAGGCTTCCGAAATGAAAATTTTCCTTTTAATTCAACTCCGAACCTTCTGAATTTCAACTCTGACAATACCCACAAGTCACAATACCCGAAATGAAGCTGTTCATGACTCCCAACTACTGAACGACGCGCTGGATCTCAAAACGACCGGTCGGGTCGTTACATTCTCCCCCACTTAAACAGACGTTCGTCCTCGAACGTGCCAAGAACTGCCCCAGAATTATCTGAAATCACTATTTAACATCTCGTGCACCTGCCCGTGCTACCACAACCCAGTTGGGCACATTAGCTTGATAAAATTTGAAGATATCCTCCTTTATCCATACAATAAGCTCTGAACTTAGTTCTAACATCTGAAATTCTCTGCCAGGCCTGTTCTAACATTTTAACACCGTATTAACTACCACACGAGGCACCAGAACAATATTGCGCGCCTTTGCTGAATCGTCACCATACACTGCATAGTTCATCATCTGACCACAATAACGCTCCCTGAACCTTAATAGCCAGAATTCTGCGAATTTGATGCTCTCAAGGCACCTCATCAGATACATTCATACATTCTGCTATAACGCTGATGATATCACCCTAACGGAGGAGATGTGTAGAAATTCATAACCATTTGCAGAGTTAACCACACGTTGAAATCTTTTCTCTAACCTTAGATCATCATCTCATTGCAAACCAATAATGGAAACTCCCTTGCAATATTCTCGCATGATCCTAACACACCGGTCCCAAATTTATAACTCTCATCTCACCCAGTATGAATTGCTCAGATAACCAGTCACCCCAGGCATAACCAACAGTCCCACATGATGCCATAATGCGCCAAAAGGCCACAATTCGAACACGACACATAAGGAAACGACATCAGGAAGGGACTACCCGACTCACGCTATAAATATGAACTTTCCTCAAAGAAATAGGAAGTAAAACACAAGAATAATCATTATAGGAGTCTTGCTCAACATCACACTGTTGCGGCGCGCAACCCGATCCAAATAACATACCCGTGGCGGCGTGCCACCCGATACCGTCATAGGATTTACATAAAGAAATATATACACAGAGCTGAATTGCTCACTAATACAATTTACTGACATCGGTAACAAGCACACTAAGTGCATAATACCATTCTGGGGAGACTGATAGAGTCATTTGCCACAAAACTCAAGCACAACTGAGGTGCGATATATAATCTGAATCTTAGGAGCCATCCCGCTCACATTACCACATCACTACACGAAATCTTAACATGTAAGAAATTACCAAGCCGTTTCACAACTCACACGGCACAATCGCAATATCACATGAATTTGACGAAGACGGGACAACACATGATATCCCAATGCCCCTCCTTGAGGAGTGCCATACTGAAATTAACACTTCTGACTCGCATGAAGCCCAAAATCTTGTTTAAGTCCATTTACTCACTCCAAGTTGATTCTGATCACACTGAACTTGGGCTGATAGCCTTACCTGGGTTCATAATACCCCAATTCCCCTCATAATACATAAGAACCACCATCATAGCCGGGGCAAAACACCCCAAAATCCGCAACTAACTGGATCGAACGCCTTCAAGGCATATATTCTCAAATAAGCAATATTATACCTCCTTATTCTTAGTCTAAATATGCAATCAATCAGGTGACTACAAGTCACACTCACATAACCTTCCCGTGGTCACGCTCCCACGGCTTTTCCGCACAAGGCAACAAGTATGCACATCCATACCGCCGATCATCCTAAGGCTGTAAAACAATTCAAGGGCCCCTAACCAGGATACAAAGCCTCGTTCACCAACCACCAAACTCAGATGACACTGAAGACAATTTCAGTTCATTCTAGACATTCAAATCCCTTGCTCTTG
Organism: Nicotiana undulata; assembly: GCA_005239495.1. Lineage (NCBI taxonomy): Eukaryota > Viridiplantae > Streptophyta > Magnoliopsida > Solanales > Solanaceae > Nicotiana > Nicotiana undulata. The sequence continues at coordinate 95,724 of ML279064.1, forward strand.
CTCTTCTGAGCTCGTGACACCTCTGTTAACACCGAACTGCAAATCTCAAATTCTTATTTCCAGTTACATACTGTTCACTGCACCCAACGTGCCGATAAGGAATGACATAGGAATTACATCATAACTCCTGAACCACTAATAGGGTAAGCACTTCACCACACATAGAAACCTTTTACTCACCTCAAATCATGAGAATCACACAACACACAAGTGAGTTCTCACCATCACAATATATGCAAATCCTCAAGTGGTGGACTGAACCACCATACCCCTTCGGCATCCGCCCACACCTGACAGGTCGTAGTACTTGAATGCTTCCAACTAAAATGTATTACGACGACCGACGACCCCACACACATCTGCACAAACCATACACATACTCAAATACAGAGAAAGAGTTGATCCCTGCCGTACATGTACCATTTCAACCAAGGCTAACCAATCTATCTTCTTTTAACCATCACAATTCCCTCAGAGATAATAGTAACTTCCTTCAACTCATCGCAGCTCAACCCTCACTCATCCTGGGTGACTTTGAATTTACGAGACCATGCTGCCTAAATTCCGCAACCTGTCTCACAACCCCCTGATAATCTTTCTACAACCTGGAGTCTATTTTCCTCACTCCTCCGATACTATCGAGCTTGCTGAAATATCATAGAACACTTCAACCATCTTCCTTCCTCTTAGAGATTATACTGCAGAAGCTCGATTCTTAATTATATTGCTGCCTGGAACCCTTAAACACCGCATTCTCTAACTTCGAATTCATTAGGACCACTACTGAGAGTCACCCACTCTGACTGGCCCAGAATACAATCAACTCCGAAGGCTCTCCTAGCACATGAACACCCTTTTCATGAAGCACGTGACTGAGTCACTACCTTTACAACTTGCCTATGTCTTAAGCACAAATTCTTAG